>CM044964.1:15372917-15477694 GCA_024516035.1 Bactericera cockerelli | reverse complement strand
AAATAGTCGTCAAGTGTTGGAATGATTAAAAAGAACTGATATCAAAAACGTCAATTTTCTATGTGTTGAAGGAATTATTTTTCACGTAATAAGTCTCTTGATAATTCAACCAAAATAATAGCCTCACAACAACAATACACCTTTGAGCAAACTTCGATTTGGTAATTTGAGAATTTAACCAAAAAATAGCTACGCAACAAAACAATGCTCTTGTAAGAACAATGTTGCATAATTACAGAACCATTGTTCTTACAAGAGCATTGTTTTGTTGTGTGGCTATTTTTTGGTTAAATTCTCAAATTACCAAATCGAAGTTTGCTCAAAGGTGTATTGTTGTTGTGAGGCTATTATTTTGGTTGAATTATCAAGAGACTTATTACGTGAAAAATAATTCCTTCAACACATAGAAAATTGACGTTTTTGATATCAGTTCTTTTTAATCATTCCAACACTTGACGACTATTTTTACACGTAGTGTTTTTGGGGGATATCACTACTTTTTGATTTAGATGAAATCCTCTGATAAATGAAATAGAAAGTAATCAACAGATAAAAGAAAAAAGACTTTTATTTTAAGGTTTTTGTGATACGCAGTAATATTATAAGACTATCATATATAATGTTGGGTAATTTATATTGAACTAGTGCCGTTCTTGAGATACAGGGTCGGACGTCCTGCCTAATATCCATATATTTTGACGTATAACTCGTTAACCGTAAATTCCAGAAAAATGAAGTCTGTTGATAATATCTCCTTGTGGTAAAACCTTTCGAACAAGTTAAAACTTGATTTGTTTTTTCGATAATTTTTTTTTTTTGTTCGTCCGGCTCCCTGACGAAACCGACCAGAAACTAACATCAAGAGTGTATGTCGAGTTATAAATTGTTCGACAGGTCTTGCCATAAGGAGTTCTTATCGACAAATTTCATTTTTCTATAATCTACGGTTAACAAGTTATACGTCAAAATATATGGATACGCAGGACGTCCGACCCTGTATCTCAAGAACGGCAAGTCGTAACTCACTGAAATTTGTTGTAATGAAATTCTCTCAATGACACCTTTAGACAATATTCCACAAGACACACCATTCTATTTAAGATTTTGAAGTTGGTCCACTTCCAGCCTGACTGGGGCTGTGTAGATATACGGGTTTTAGCGTTTTTTGATATTTTGAGTCGTTTTCGAGAAACCCAGGCTTGGGCGAGACTTTATGGATGCCCTGTATTTGTAGGTAGTTATTTGTAAATTTTGAATGAGATCTACGTAATTTACGATTCAAAATACAAAAGTATTGATCCAAATAAATGCTTTATTTAGACTGTCAGTGGCCAGCCTCCGTGGCGTAATGGTTGTAACTACTGCCCGTAGTCCAGACATTTCGAGTTCCATTACCGGTTGTTGCAGACTTTTCTAATATTTTTTTCCCCTCTAAACACGTGAGTCTAGAATCACAGCCCTCCAGGTTGGGTGAGGTAAATGTGGGTAGCTGGAACGATTCCCAGCGAATGGAGGGTAAAACCCTCCCCTGACTAGTTCAAATCAGGACGTTAAAACCAAAATACAATCAACTGGTCACAATCGTTTTAAAATGAGGTTGGTGTGATAAATGGTGCTTCTTTTGTGGGACTTAAACCAGTTTATAATAATGAAGAAAAAAACATACCTATTTAATCTTAAAATCCATTAACAATAATTCATTAATAATCAACTAGTGTTTTAACCTTGTATTGAAAAATTAGTAATGAACTCGTTAAAAAACGGACAATTCTGTTTCGTGGTTTTGTTTACAATACAATTTTAATTATATTATGTACCTACGTACATGACCAATTCGATCTTGGTAAAATAAAGAGAGAAATGAAAGTGCCGAGTATTATTATGTGTTCAGAAATGTTGACCCATATATTTGCCTAACTTCGAGTTGCTAAACATGGTGTCATTTCAGCATAATCGGTAGATATAAACAGAAGAAGTGAGAAATTGTACTAGATATACATTTAATAATTATGAATTAATAGGCAAGCATATATCCATGGAATATACCCTGAAAATTTCAGCTCGATCGGACAAAATTATATCACGTTTCATACATAGGTAGATGGATAATTAGATTGTGACAAATAAATGTTGATCGAGTTAAACCATACTCACTTCGTTCGAAATTAAACGGTCATAGGAGGTTGACTCAAACTAGCAACTACTGTTTTTTTTTTCTCACGAGAATACCGGACATCCAAAGTACAGAGTAAAAAAAAATCTACCTAGCCGGGATTCGAACCCAGGTCACCTTGCAAACTTTGTAATTTACCTACACCAGTCGACGACCACCACAGAGACTGCTCAATACATAATATTTTATTATATTTATCAATTGATCTGCAAATCAATATTTTTGCTTCTTACTGGCCAATATTTTATACACTGCTCATAATAATAATATAGATCTAGTTTACCTCTTGATGTAGAAACCTTTTAATGAATTTATAAAACGTTATTATTCCCACTTTAACGAAGCGGTCTGTTGGCAGCTTGGATGAAGCAATGACGATAGAGTCCCACCCATATTTTAAGTTCTATGTGCGGCGAAGGTTTTTTGTTACTCTCATTAATCTTAATTCAGTTTTTTCTTTTTGTGTCTCACACTGTCGTTGATTTTTCTAAAATTTTATTTACATCATATTATAATTTTCCGTAATTAGACCTTTAGAAAGAACCTTCAGTCATGCACGTGGGATAACTAGGCGTGGCTCCAGGGTTCATTATAGATATTCCTTTAGAGGACTTTAAATGCTTTTCTACTTGTTTCAACCATCTGAAATTAAGTGATCTCATTCCCTTTGACTAGACCTTTCTAAAAACACCAGAAATACATCTCCAGGATAACAATAGACGGCTCTGGGCTCCATAATAAGTATTCCTTTCAAAGGCTATAACTCAAGTTCAGTCCAGTGTAATACTTTAATTATATTTTTATATTTTTTCCTATGGTAAGACCTTTCGAAAAATACCACAATCGCAGCTCCAAGATAACCAGGGGCGGCTCTGTGCAACTTTCCGGTTTTATTTTAGAAGGCTATATCTCCTATCCTATAAAAAAATAAATACTTGAAACTATAAAAGGTATGCAGAGATAAAAATTCCCTTTTCAAAAACGTAGCTCACGTCTTTCCACGATAAGCACACGTTGCTGTACCCTTGACAGAAAATTGGTCTGAAAAAAAAAAAAAAAAAAAAAAAACCCGTATGAAAAATTTCATGAAATTCAAGATTTTCGGCGTGGCTAGAAAACGACTTTAACTGTACGTAGGAACCTCGCGCTTTCGTGAAACACAATCTATTTTCGCGTCTCATTACGAATTTGAAATAAAAATTGATAAAAGTTTGCGGGAAGTGTGCGAAATCAATAAAACAAAATACATATAAACTCTGTTTCGTGTTAATATAGGCCGGTAGGCTGGCGCTGCTTGACGAGCGCTCGCCTCCCGGCGAGCTTGATAGAGTGCGCCACTAGCGCGCTGTTTGTTTTGAAAACTTTTAGTACTAACGATCATCAGTCATGTGTTGTAATTTTGTGCACTGAAAATTATTTTCTCTAAGATATTACAAATTTAGTGAAGTTTCTATTGTTTACTTTTAAAATATGGATAAAAACGAGTTTCGCGTCTTGATCAAACACTGTTTTTTGATGGGCAAAAAAACTGTGGAAGCTCAAAAATGGTTAATAAAGTGTTATCCAAATGATTGTCCATCAAAAGGAACAATTTGTTGGTGGTATAGAGAATTTAAAAGGGGTAGAACATCCACCGAAGACAAATACCGCTCAGGACGTCCTATTGAGGTGGCTACACCAGAAAACACTCAAAAAATGCTGAAAATAGTGAGAGCTGATCGCAAAGTTAAGTTACAAGAGATAGCTGACACTCTACAGATTTCAAAAGGTACTGTATTTAAAATTTTACATGAAGAAATGGGTATACAGAAGCTTTTGTCCAAGTGGGTGCCGCGTTTACTGACAGTTGACCAAAAACAACAACGTATTGATGATTCTGAGCATTGTTTGGAGCTGTTTAACAGAGACAGAAAGGATTTTTTCCGCCGATATGTAACGATGGATGAGACGTGAATACACCACTATACTTCGGAATCGAAAAGAGCGTTAGCCGAATGGACAGGAGAGGGCGATACCCGACCAAAGTGTCCAAAGACACAAGAATCAGCTGGGAAGGTTATGGCTTCTATATTTTGGGACACAAATGGACTTTTGCTGATTGACTTTCTCCCAAAAGGTCAGAAGATAAACAGTGACTATTACATTGCCTTATTGGATCGGTTGAATGACGCTATCAAACAGAAAAGACTCCACATGGCAAGGAAAAAACCACTTTTTCAGCAAGACAACGCTCCAATGTACACGTCAATGAAAACGATGGCAAAATTGAAGGATTTGCGATTTGAATTGCTCCCACATCCCCCTTATTCACTAGACCTGGCTTCATCTGACTACCACCTGTTCTCAGACCTGAAAAAATAGCTCCAGGGAAAAAAATTTCGATCCGATGATGAGGTCATAGTCGCCACTGAAGCCTATTTTGAGGCAAAAGACAAAAACTTCTACAAAATAGGAATCGAAAAATTGGAAAAGCGCTGGAATAATTGTATTACCCTAAATGGAGAAAATGTTGATGACTAAGGTAAAATTTTGCCAAAAAAACCTTCCTTTCACATTTAGTTCGACGACTTATTGACCCATGTTAAGTTTTTAGCTCATTAGCTCCGGCCCTGCTAGGCCAGATTGTGCTACGACCCTACTCGAGCGAATCTTTTATATCACAACTTTGTCGGCGAATTCTCAAAAGCGCAAAACATGAAAAATGAGCTTTTGATTTTTCCGACTTAATGATGCTGTGTTTCTTGCTGTTCTGTCTGATGGATTTATTTTTCTTTGGCGTTATTTTCTTCCTTTTCTCCTTCTGTGTATGTTTGTTCCTTTTGGGTTGTGTTTCTCTTCGTTATCTTATTCTGTATATTTCTCATTGATAATTTGAGTGGGGGTTTATAAAAATTGATATATTGAGTGGGGGTTTAATTTTTTTGATAATTTGAGTGGGGGTTTAAATTTTTTGATAATTTGAATGGGGGCTTCTGTTGGGTTATTTTCTTTTTCTTCTAATTTGTATTCCAGATTTGGTTGGGATTTTGCTTGTGTTATTTTCTTGCTGTTACTGATTGCTTTTCTGATTTGGTTGGTTTTTTCTTCTTTTGAGTTCTATATTCTTTCTCGTTCTACAATTATATGTTTCTAATTGGTACTTCCGATTTGGTTGGGGTTTTGCTTATTTTGGCTTATCTTCTTGCTGTTACTGATTGGTTTTTCTGATTTGGTTGAGCTTTTCTTCTTTTGTGTTTTCGGTATATTCTTGCTCTTTCTGCATTTGTATAATAATGTATACATGTTCTCAGTTCTTCCTGTTTTGGTTAGGTTTATTTTCTTATCTTTCATTTCGTTTTCCTTCCTCTTTCTTCTAGTTTTTATCTTCTTCTTATTTTTCTTATCCTCCGACTTTGCTTTAGAGAGAGATGGTAATAAGAAGAGGAAATAGTGTTTACTGTTAAGTTATGTACAGTTGTAGAGCACTAATGAAGTAATAGAATAATGCATTTCTTTGAATTTTGATAAAATGGAAAGTATGCATCTTGCTGCAGTTTGCAATTTCATTTCAAATGCATAATTTAATTACAATAATGAATTAATTATTTATTCAGTAGCGAAGTGTTCATCATAGTTGATATGAAATCAGGGGAGGTGGGCTCGCGTCTGAGTTACGTCAATGTCCCGTTCACTCATTTGTCCTCACAAGTTACCTCGTGGGGACAAATCTAAAATTAGAAAGACTTTTTCGAAAATCAGAATTAGAAAGACTTTTTCGAAAATCAGAATTAGAAAGACTTTTTTGTGTCACTCTGTATAAATTCACTACACACTAATAGAGTGTAACAGAGACAGTTGTCAAGTTGTCACAAAGGGGCGCCATATTTGCTGTGATTATAATTGCAGAATTTAATATGAACGATAATAGTATAAACTTTATAATCGAACTCTTCTATTGGCACTGGCAAGAGGTAATGTGCATGCGGGTGAATTTGCATATTGTGTGAACTCCAATTGCGAACTAATATGCTTATGCTCAAAACAGATTGATATCAATAATATTTGCATGCATTATTTCTGCTCTATGTCTGATAGCTTTGATGTATGATCAACATAAATAAATCTAGATGAACGGCTCTAGAACTTTACATATTTTACTGTTGGTAATAAACTGTGAATTGCAGATTTAACAGTTTCAGTGGTAAGCGTGTTGGCGAATTGGTCCAGAGCAGAATATTTTTTGATATTCTTAGAAGCCAAATACAAATGGCTTCGGATGGGTCCTCTGTATACAAAAAAAGAAACGAAAAATAAAACAAATGATTTATTATTATAATATTATCTTGGGGCCAATCATGGTATATCAAATTTATTCAAAATTTATGTATGTTTGTATGTCATGTATTTTTTTTACTATATTATTAGTCATTATTGACTGGAACGAATGGAGGGTAAAACCCCCGTCCTAATCCAGGACGTTCATTCAAATCGAATCGTTGGCGTTAGGAAGAGCATCCAGCCGTATAAATGTGCCAAAACCAACCAACATCAACCATGAGGTTGAACAACTTAAGCGTCGACCCTGCTTAAGCGGGATAGGACAGAGTAAAAGAAGAAGTAGGGTGGGATTCGAACCAACGGATCCCTACCGTACCTGGATTACCAGACTAGCGCGTTTCCAATGTTTCCATACCATTTTCTTTATGCGTTCTTTTGTACCATATTCATCAATATGTTTGTATTATAATACACAGGAAATTAGCTCGTAAAAAATATGTAGCTTGCTATAAAATTCGCAGTTCAAGATTAAGATGATAATATCTGTACTCGGTTACTTAATTTTAATACTCTCCAACTTAATTTTCATTGGCATAAACAATGCATGTGTGTTGTGTATACGTATATTTATGATGTATTGACGTTATGTATAGTATCGTATATGTATGAGATCCTTAGCTTTTTATGTGGTGTTAACTTAACTTCCAGCAAGTTACATCACCTGGGAAATTCTTGTAGCACTTCCGCTACGTATAATAATATCAGCAATGTTAATTTAGTTTTATTGTTATGGCAGCTTGCTAATAGCTTATCTAACTCAAGGGACATCAGTTTGTCTTAATAAGCCATCGGTATTATTATTAAACAGATTCAATCAAGTTTTATTTACAAAATATAGTATATACAATTTACAAGAAACAAAGTTGAAATTATTAAACAAAACTTGATCAAGGGCGGTGCTAATGCCTACGGCATTCTACGGTATTAGCTGAACTTTTAATGTAGGAATAAATTGGGTGCTTGGAGCGTCGAATCTAAGAAATGGTTAGACCATTTGGGAAAGAAATTGATCGGAATTACGGGTGATCCCCGTTCCAATCATTTTCTTTACCAAAAAATTGGTCCAGCCATTCAAAGAGGAAATGCTTCTTGCATCCTCGGTTCCCTTCCGGAAGGACGGTCCCTAGGACAAGTTTTTTATATTAAAAATAAAAAACAAAAGGAATAAACTATTTAGCGCATGGATTGATGCCACCAAATATATGGATTTTCCAAATTTACTGCAGAATGTGACCACCTAACTATACCACTCTGAGGGTTAGGTGGTAGAAATTTTTCGGAGTATTATTCTCGTCTAGGAGTAATTTTCAACTCAGAGGTCTCTTGAGCTATTAGAGGTTCGAAAAATTGAGAAACGATTTCAGAGGCACGCTTTTACCTTTGAAATATATTTTACACACTTCACCGGTAGGAGAATATTAAGAGTACTTAGAAAATTTAAACTCTGCTGGTCTTCGAACCCGCTCCTCCTACTGCCATGATCTACCTCTACCCTGAAAGGTTTGGTATAACACCCTGTTGATTCTGCCTGTGAGGATTTCAACATAGGTATCAAATTTCACGAGGAATTGGCCAGATATAAGTGGCAGATTAAGAACAATGGTCGGCTACTGAGAGATTCAAACAGACTACCAGTTGGGTTCCTGGAGTTATTTAAATTGTTGCTCTTAACCCATGCTTCATGTTGCCTCCATGACACAGTGGAAATCACACAGGGCTTGTTGTATGCAAGAAGACGCTTACAGTTGATTTCGGGCTTGGTAGATTTTTTTCTATGCTTTAGATGTCTTTTTATAATGAAAGTTGTGGTTTACGATGAATTTCAGTCTCATAAATAAACCTTTATTTGGAATAACTCAGGTAAAAATTACAATTAAAAAATACTTTTCAATAACTAATACTCTTTCAATTCAGCGTGTTCCTGAGGTTATTACGTGAACAAAATGTATCCTCTTTGATTTGTATCAAATTCTTCTGACGTACGAAAAAACTGTTGACAGTGTTGACAGTATTCTCCTTTCTAGTGTCTTTAGTCCTTTAACCAGATTTCTGTTTTACTATCTGTTTGTATACCACAACTTTAAAACGATAGCTGCTCTACTCTCTACTAGATAGTTCCAGTAGCCCCGTGGTCAAGATGTTACCGTCGCTGGTCAGTCTGGTAATCCAGAGGTCGCGGGCTCGAAACGGGACAAGGCAAATGATCCTCTCATTTGGCATGTTGACCGTATAACATCTTAGACTTCGTGCTGATAAATGAGACCTATTAGTCCTATTCGAGTCGGGTAACATATGTAAGGCCATATGAATTCTGAACAAGATGGGTCCCCTGCGCCTCTCTCTACCACAGGCTGGCGTTAGAAGAAATCATTGATACACAGAGATTCTTGCAATTCTCTTATTGCATTTAGCCTGCTATGCTCTTTTTCCATTTATGGTAATTCTTCCACACAACTTGCATACTGGGTGTCTTGAAATTTGAAGCTGACTTCCAAAGAGGCCGAAAGTTTTATCCCATGAAACTTTTCAGTCTCATTATCTGTAACGAATTCTAGAACTTTCACGTAAAATGTATCCGTAATAATATATAGAATGGCATAGAAATTATTATTTTATGAATTATTGATTGATAAAATACAATAAAGGTGTGAAATAATTCCGATGAATTTCTAGAATTAGAAATCTTAAGTATTTTTTTTCTACCTTCTTACTCAAAAAAAAATTCTTTACTTTTGTTTCCAATTTTATTCATTTTTAATTCAAACGTTTTTCAAATTTGTCTCTAATTTTTTATTCAAATTGGCTTCTATCATTTATATTTTATTTTGTTGATTTGTCCTTCTGTATGCCTAGCTGCTGGCTAGGAAGATGTCACACTGTATGCACACATTAGAGGTATAACATGCATGCTGTGTACATGTGTGTTTTCAAAGTTCAGAGTCAGCCAAGGTACCTCACTCTCGCCCACGATAACCAGAGATCTGCCGAGCATGTGGGGAACACAGGGGGTTCACAAGTTTGCAAGGTGTTTGTCAGGTTTTCATCTGGATTTAATAGAATATAATAAAATAATAGAAAAATAGAAGAATAGAAAAAAAAGGATTCTGCGAATTTTGGGAATTGAGAGAAGAAAATTCGACAGGAAAGAGTAACGAAAAGTATAGAAAAATAGAATGGAAAAAAAAGGAGTTTGCGAATTGAGAGAAGCAAGAGGCGACCAAAACTAGGCGTGTTTTTTTAATAGTGCCTCGTTACGGTGGCGCCAAATTCAAATGTGCCAAAAGTGTAGAGTAAATATAAGGCCATGCCTCGAGTTGGTACTCGGGTGAAGTCCTGATTGGATGGGGATTTTTTATTCTATTTCTTTTTTGAGAAAATTGTGCACCTATGTTATATGGTTATTCAATTCCTGAATAGCTAGATGATATTATAGAAAACACAACTTTCTTTTCAACCAAATTTAAAAAGATTTGAAAGCGTATACTAAATTGCCGATGAATAACATTCGAACTCCGCACCTTACTTTTCCTATCAATCCATCCCTAGCAGTTCAAATATACCAGCTGAGCCAGAACTTCCCATGTTCCCTGTAGCCAGAGCTAACTATTGAAATGGAGATAATCCAAGCAGGAGTTGTGATTCCATCTCCTCAACATACAGTCATGTAATTGTGCAAAAATCCTCCATTGTAATATTCTGCCGAGAGGATCCCCCTCTCTTAATTAATCGAGGCCAAAACATTGAAACAGCAACAATCATCGCATCGTCTAGTATATGCAAAGTTGTATACTTAAATGTGTATGCAAAGTTGTATACGCATATAATTGGCAATGCTATTTTTTTATCTTTGTTGCCGTTAAACTCAGAAATTGGATCCTTTTATGTCTGGTGAGCTATCTGAGTTGTACGACAGCGATAGACTGAGCATCGGGTTCTTCCGAATTTACACACATAGACAAACAAGCAGACGAACAAAAGAAAACTATGTCGTACTGTAGGTACCCATCAGGCGTGGCCGGTGCTAAGGAGCTACGGAACTGCAGCACCCCCAGACATAAAAGACAGGAATTTCTCAAGTCCTAGCTTGTACTCAGTGAAAATTATCACACATTTCTAGATACTGCATACTTATTAATCTTATTATGATAGGCATGATAAACAAACTCAAGCTCTTTAGATACTGAAAGAGCGACTCTATAAATGCCACTTTATTCCGGTTTATGTGGCAGCGCCCCCAAAACATTTTTTCACTGGCCGCGCCTGGTACCCATGTTCAAATAGAACCTCTAGTGCTATCTAAAAGCATCTGTAGCTGTGAGTTCAAATTTTTAAAACAAATATTTCTTTATTTTTGCGTCCAAACTTGCTTTTCTTCGCGTTATAGCTATGTGTATCAAGCAAGGCCTGACTTCACAAATGACTCCTAAATTTTTGGTGTCAGAAAATAAATGGAAAGTTTCTATTTATTTTATGACATCACAGATTCTCACTCAAATCAATGAGCAAGGGCCTCCTTAAAAAATGCTTTTGATTTTAATATTTTTAGGGTATTGAGCTATTGATAGTTGAAAAACGAATCTGTGTTAAAGAAAAATATTGTCAACAACTCATCACGCATGATGACCCTTTGGATGTGAAAGGTGCCTTTGTCTAATAAACTACTTTATCCTCCCTGTGAACCACAGAATATTGCATTTATTGATTGCTCGACGAAGGTACATTTTACCAAATAAGGTGATAAGAGATTGCACAATAATCTGCATGGGTCAGATATCCTTGGAATTAACTCACTTCACTATAATCATCAGTATTATGATAGTTTCTTCTCTTCACTTTTATGTTTAGCAAACGTATACTTATCAAAGTGTTTACAAAAATCATGTACATGACTACATACGTCAAACGTATTTACATGTATTTTACTACTAACCTAATTAAATTACTCACGTAGTAAGATTATAAATGTTTATTTAATTTTTTTTATTATCTATTTACCGTAATTATCAGTGTTATACATATGTATGCATTTTTTTATTATTATATTGTACAGTTGTACAACTTATTATCATGAACCGTACATGTGATACACATATATATTATTATCAGTTCTAAAGTATCATTTAAAATTGCCAATGTGATACGGAACTTTTTATGCGTACAAAAGCTGTTTGATAATACTCTTTAGTAGAAGGTAAACCACCAGGTCTGAGAGTTTAATGCTCAAATCATTGTGTCTACGACTATATCCTCAGAGTCTTATTTATCACTATGAGATTAAATTATTTTGTTAAAAATTGTAATTTCTTTAAATAAATTAAATATTTAATAGAAAATCGTGAGATGCTCACACTAATTTGTACAAATACTATGTACCTACAATTATCTTAAAAAGTAAATCAGCTGATTTACTTTATGAATTGTAGAAATACTCTTTAACTTTTTTACCTAAATGGAGCTTTTTTTCTAGAGTATAAATGCAAAAAATTGATCGGACTTTTTCAAAGCTCAACATCCTACGAGAAATGGTAGGTTGGTAGGGATTAAAATTTAAACAATGTGGTGATAAAGTCATGAGGAAAAAAAAAAGAGAGGAGGTCTGGGAAGAGAAAGATAGAGAGAGTGAGAGAGAGAAAAAGAGAGAGATTACAAGTTCACCAAACTGCATTCCTGCATACTAAACAATTGTAGAATAAGAGAAAAAGAAATAATCTGCGAGTCTGTGTGTGAGAGAGAAAGAGAGCTTCTGCGAGTGAGTTGGAGAGAGACAGCGATACAACGGAGGTGGATTCAATGTAAAGAGAATTGAAAAGTGCACCATATATCATTTGAGAGTGTGTTTGTATGCTGCATTTATATGCACTGTGAACTTTTGCATTAGAAATTATCTGCTCCTCTGGACAGTGGCGCAGCTTTGAACATCTGAGGAACTGTCAGTATGATGTGATCAAACTCTTTAATAAATGAACGAAAATTCATGTATTTTCCTGGTTAAAAAGGATAAATCTGAAAAATATGTTCCCTAAAAAGAAGAAAAAAAAAATGTAGCAAAATCGATAAAATATCACATGGGAGCTATATCTACAAACAATCAACACATGCCACCTTAATAATTTGAACAATTAATGTAATTCAATTTTATACAACAAACAGATTAATAAAGTTCTTGTTGAATTTTCCAGTAAAAAAGAAAAAAAAAAATATATCAGTTTTCCAGATTTGTTTGAGTATCAAACTATGCCCCCCCCCCCCTCCCTCGTTATGTCACTGAAGTTATGCTACGTCCAAGAAAGTTAAGACTTGGTAGGGTGATCATTCATATTCGAACCCTTATGATGGCTATTCCCGGTCCCACTCAGGTTTGAGTCCCTAGTTTCTAAGTTTCCAGCAAATGGAGGGTAAAAGGGTGAACAGTTGAACACTCTGTATTAAGTATGTTAAAGATACTCAATAAATCATAGTTTCAGTGTAATGAATGCTTGTAGTGTTTGCGATCCACCGCGCCGTGCTGGTTGCATACCTCGCTTGCAGCAGAACTACTAGATCCGAGTCTTGTAGTGAGTATTGAGACAACTGCTTATGTGTAATAGTTAAAGCTGTCATATTTGTGTTAATCACTTTCGTGATATCACAACCACTTAATCTCGCTTTACTAAATCTGCGCTGATACTAGGACTTGAACCACCGACTTCCAGTTTACAAGTCCGCCGCCTTATCGATCAAGCTACTAAGGTCGGTTTAATGTGTAATAGAGAACTGACCATATTAGAAACTTATTTATAATAGAGTTTTTGCTCTGTCCCTTAGTAGGCCGCCATAACGAGGACCCTGGTCTACACCCTAGACCCTCGGCAAAAATTGATATAGACAATATTTTTGGGACTCCATTGTGCCCGCTTACATTCAATAACATGGTTAGATTATTTAACGAGGTACTGGCTCTACCCCAGGGTCCAGGGTATAGGCCTCCGTTGTGTCCGCGCACTAAGGTTCTAATATATCCACTAAGGTTCGACGGTACGTATACATTATACAAGGTTGGAAAATGTCTCCATGAAATCCTCTCACTACATCTCCAGTTGTCTCACTTTCTCCTCCTATCTGGGTATGTTGACATTATCTGTTTAGCCCATTATAATTATGGTCTAACGGGCAGTCCATTATTGCTGCTGCCAAGCTATGCCCATATTTGCCTAGTTGCCTCATCGTTGAATATCTGTGTTGCCAAGTTGGTTTACTCTATAGGTATTAGCTATGTGTTCAGTCCATGTAATTATTAATGATTATATTATCGAGTTAAAGTGTTTTATATCTCTCTTAAGTGCTGTTGCATCCAAGTCCACGTCTTGGGTGTCTCTCGTCTAGTGTGGCTATTAATAGTGTTGCGTAAAGTTTGACATGTGTGTGAGGCGTGGGTAGTAATAGTACATATACGTCGGTCTCCAAGTAACTGTAGATCGGGTCTTTTATAGATAGTATGGTAGATGGCATTGGATGTCTTTTAATATGGCAGATGTCCTTTAGTTTGGCAGATAGCATTGGATGTCCTTATGTGTGTGGTGTCCGAGTGTGTGTGTGCGGTGTTCGTGGGTATGTGTGTGAGAGAGTATGGTGTGTGTGTGTTTCTGATGGGCGGGCGAAGCGGCGGGTGTAACCCCCTAGTTTATAATAATAGAAAGTGCAATAGAGAGAGAGAGAGAGAGTAACTACATAATACACTATCTGGAACATCGCCTACTGCTTTTTGAATAATTATATACATATTTTTCCTTTCATTTCGTCATAATTATAGCCTCGATCAAACTTGATGACAAGATTGGAAACATTTTCCATAACAGATATTTTTTTTTTTAATTTGTTATAAGTACTATCCTTTTTTTTTTTTTTTTTTTTTTTTTTCAAACGATATAATATATTTCATTCAACGATAATAGCGCCCATAAATTACACCTGTTAATAATAACATAGAGATAATAATAAAATAATGAGGCAAACTATATTAAATAATAATAAATTAATATTATAATCTACCAATAAATATACTGTGTGTATAGTTATACGAAATAGTAATAAATTATATAGGGTTTTCAGTCACTTTTAACCAGACGAAATTTTCGCTCTAGATTCTACATACATCAACAGAATGTAACAAAAAACAAGAACAACCATAGTACAGTTAAGATCAAACAAAGCCTTAACAGTAATGCTCACTGGTAAAACATATACGTAGATATATGCAAATGCTTACAGTTCAAACTACAAGGCTGATGGCCATTTTCCTGGTGATGTACACATAGTTCAATGAGCTGTATTTGAAAGGACAAGTCTACACTATCAAAGGTTTAAATGTACCAAGAACCAATATTCCAAGAACCAAGAAAAAGGTGGTTTCTTTTCTCGTACTTTTTTTCACACCCTGTATATTTGAATGTGTTTTTTGCCATACGTAAAACTGTGTGGAATAAATTATAATTATCGCAAAAAACCGTGATTTTGCGTGGGTTACCCAGACACCTAACCAGTACCTACTTTATGTCCAAGTGGATTCGAAATTATATATTCCCTTGGTCGTGGTGTTATGGGAATAGCTATGTGAGTCAGATCAACTTGTTGAAATAAAATCGATCCGCAGAAGCTTGAGCAACAAGGCGGCAGACTTTAAATCTGGTGGTCGGTGGTTAAAGCTTGTTTGAGTAGTTGTGATACCACGAAAGTGATTAACACAAATATGATATTTTTTTTTTTTAAACTGCTTGTTGAAAACAGAAGGACAGAGCCACGCAGTCCTCAGTAGCTAGATCGTATAGAGGTAGCGGACTCGTAACCTGGAGGTCGGTGGTTCGTGTCCCAAGCAAATATCACTTTTTCAACTAGGTGACAGAAATGTTGATACCATTTTAGAAGTGGGACTTGGTGGCACAAGTGTATATGGTAGTGGTAAATCCCGGAGAATCTTTTGGGAAGTTGGGAAACCTCTCTCTCTCTCTCTCTCTCTCTCTCTCTCTCTCTCCCTCTCCCTCTCTCCTCTTTCTATATCTCTCTCTCTTTCAATATTTTACATTTATTGTTTATCCCCCCCCCTCTTCCTGCGTTATCAAGGGACAGCGACAGCGTTTCGTTGATTAAATTTCAAAACATGTAAAAAAAAAATTCATTCATTTCAACAAAAAAGTCAGCCCTAGAAAAACCCAACCTGTGGAGAGACAATTTCGTTATTACCCCCTTTTGCATGCGAAAAATGAATTAATGAAATATTTATGCGCTCTGAAAACATTCCGCAAATTAGACAAAGTTTGGGGAGGAGAATGAAAAAATATCCCACTCTCCTTTTTTTACCTCCCCTCTCCTTGACTCTTTCTCTCGATCTCTCTTTTTGACTCTTTCTCTCTCTCTCTTTTTGACTCTTTCTCTCTCTCTCTTTTGCCTTATTCATCTTTCATGTGCCTCCATGTCACTCTGTTGACATACTGTCTTTTCTCTCGCTCTCTGCATTCCTCCCTCTCTCTCTTCTCTCTCTCCTCCATTTTATACCTATATCTGTCCCTTTCCCTTTTCTCTCCTTTTCTCTATTGACATTCATATTTCCAGTTTGTCCATTCATTAATTTAGAAGCCATCTTCTGTGTACTCAGTACTCGCTATACTCCCTTCCCTCTTTCTCTCTCTCTCTTTCTCTCTCTCTCTCTTTTCTCTCTCTCTCTTTCTCTCTCTCTCTCTTTCTCTCTCTCTCTCTCTCTCTCTCTCCCTCTCCCTCACCCCCTTTTTTGTGTGTTCCCATACCGTGTGGTTTTGGGGTGAAATTTCGGATTTTCCAAGTTATTGTGAAGTTTCGGGGTATCCTACCTTAGGATGGATTTTCGGTTGTCTCAGCCACATAAATGCAGAATTGATGGTGCATTTCTGAGTATACAAATTTAAGGATTAAATTTAATAATGATTAAGTGTTTGAAGTTAGGATGATTTTTTGTTTTTTTTCCAAATTAAGATAAAATTATAATCCCAACTTTCGGTGAATGGGTGCTTGAAGGTAATATTCAATTACATTGGGGTATAAGGTATAATGTTCTACAATTTATTTTTGTTGTTGGTGTTCATGCCCATACTTCTAGAGATCAGAATCCCCTGATTGTGAAGAGGCATGGACAGCAGTAGCTCAAGACAGACTTAGACAAAAGAGACTTAATGCTCGAGGTTTTGGGCCACCGCAAAGTGTCAGAACTAGATGATGACGTTTGTACTTCACATGGAATTGTAAATCCCTTATTTGGACGACGTTTCGGGCTGGGGATATAGAATTCTTGTTTTCCAAATTAGAATGGACGTGCATTTGTCCTCGTTATTAACTAACGGTAAATTCGTATGTGTCCATTCATTGGGACACCCTGTAAATTTCAGCTCCGTTACAAGCTTCTGTTTAATTAATTATCTTCTGATGGTCAGTATGTCATGTAAAATATATTGGTTCGGAGGGGCGTCCTAGGTATGCCTGCCTCTGCCTGCTCCTCCTCCTTTTTTACTCCCTCCATTTTCTCTTCCTTCCTCTTCTATCTTCTCTGTGCACGTTCCTTCGTCCTTTCTCTTCCTCTGTCTGCCTATCTCTCTATTGAAATATTATCTTTTATTCTCTTCGTATACATTTTACTTTCCTTCTTCACTCTATCTTCCTGTTCTTCCACTGTTCTTCTTTATCAATTTACTATCTCTGCTTGTCTCTGTTTCTCTCAATCTATTCCATCTTTTGCTTTTTCTACTCTTTATATTTCTATATTTCTCAAGTGTTCTCTGGATAGCTCTTTATTGCTCCTTGGTCTTTCCCTGCTCCTCCCTTTTTTTATCTTTCTCTCTCTCTCTCTCTCTCTCTCTCTCTCCCCCCCCCCTCCCTCCCTCCCTCCCTTTTTACCCTCTGTGTCTGTCTGTCTCACTCTTTTTCACACACTCTCCCTCTTTCCTTTTTGTCTCTCTCTCTCTTGTCAGTAGGTATACTCGTACAACACACACGAGCCCCGTTGTCATCTGTCATGCGGTAGACCAAATGGACATCGGAAGCCTACTCTCTCTCTATGCCTCTCAGTTTCTCTCCCTCCCTCTATCTCTCTCTATGCCTCTCTGTTTCTCTCCCTCCCTCTATCTCTCTTCCTAACTACATATATTGCCTTCCTACACATTTATACCTAACCTGTCAGTGAGCAATGGTCCGATACTTTGAACATGTCGTTGGTGTGTTCCTCCCGTCAGTATAAATTTTTGTTAAGTGAATTGACTCACAACATAAGCAATAGATAAATAAATATAAACGATCAAAAAATACGTCAAAAAAATAATATAAAAATACGTCCTCCTCCATATCGCCTTCAATAGATTGATTGATCCATAAGGTGGTGGACTCCTAACCTGGAGGAGGTCGGTGGTTCGAGTCCCTGGCATAGACACATAAAGACATGCTTGCTTCATTTGACATGTCTATTTCGATTAGCATAAATGAGAACCATAGTACAAGATCTGAACCTCTGAACTGCTAGCTAGGTACCTAGGTACGAAGAGGTAAAATCACAAAGTTACCTCTTTTGATTCACAGATCAGTGTTTCAAAGCCTTTTTTCGTAGCCAAAATCAACTACTTTAGACGCTAAGCTTGCCCATCCCGTAAGATGCCTCCCTTCTGATTGGCGAGAAGTAAGTGACACAATAGTTATCATTTTGGTGCTGGCTCCACGAACGGACCAAATGGTGTCTCTTACAAAAAAAACTCTCTTAACACAGTTGTTATAAATTCGACGTTTTTCTCTGGCCCAGAAACCTCCAGAGCCTCATTGCTAGGCTAAGCACTCTAAAAGCAGTTACGTAAACTAAATCAGGTCACACGGCGTCGTGATCTTGGCGAAAAAAAAAACGCCATTTCATTTGCAATCTTAATAATTACATTACGCCCTGAAGATCCTCCCCTTCCCCCATGAATAACCCCTGAGGAACCTCTACCCTCGCAACGCTCTCTACTTCTGTCTCCCTTCCTCCTTCTTTCCCTTCATCACTCCTTCTCACTCTTTCTCTATCTCTCGGGAACAAAAAAAATCCTAATTGACTCAAGTTTTTAGAAAATGCAATAAAAATATAATTAACTTCCCCTCTCTTGGGGACAGATAATGGGAGGTGAAATTATTTTGTGCTTCACGCCATTCCTCCCTCACCTGTATTCCATGCCTCTCTATCTCTCCCTCCCTCACCTGTATTCTATCCCTCTCTATCTCTCCCTCCCTCACCTTTATTCTATCCCTCTCTATCTCTCCCTTCCTCTTCCTCTTCTATATTCCATCCCTCTTTATCTCTCCCTTCCTCTCTTGTATTCCATGCCTCTCTATCTCTCCCTTCCTCCCTTTCAACCCTGATGTATCATCTTCTCTATTTCCTCCCTAGTCCTTACCCTAATACACTCTTAAGGTGTTCCCTACATCCCAATCTTAGTGCTATCCCTACGCGTCCCGGGGCTGCGTCTACGACCGTCACTGACGCTAAACTGGGGACCACACTGAGAAAAAAGACATCCTTGTTAGCTAGTAAGTTATCCTTAAACGAGGATGGAATCGGGATTACAAGAAAAGATTATTTGTCCTTGCACACTAAGACAACGATACAAGTTACATTGTTACATTGTAATAATGAAGTGAGTAATATACTAATTTAACTCTCTATCATCCTTATATTCATTTTTTCAAAGATGAATGTCCAGGATATTTTTTTTTCTCAGTGCAGGAAGCAAGGCTTGCGGGTTGGATAAAGTCGCATCGGGCAATGTCACCTCATCGCAAATACATTGAGGAAGAAGTGTGCGGCTGGCCTCGAGACGCGTACGGGGTAATAGCATCTTTCTAGTATATTCAGCGATCAGTCCGTGAATGGATGTAGTGTTTTTTTAGGTTATTATTTTATTTTTTTAACAATTTAGAAGAAACCAGTTCTTGCTTCGTCACTGAAGTTAAACCACGTCCAGCGATGTTAGGACTTGGATGGGTGAACATTCAAATCTGAACTTTTGTTATGCTTGCTCTTCCCCATCACCTAATTCAGGCTTGGTAAGTTTAATGGGGGTGTAAGTCCACGAAAAAGAAGAACTTAGATTGGTAAGGGTAGGGATATTATTACTTTACAAAAAGTTTTTCGTAAAGTTTATTATACCTCAAATACCTTCCCACGTTTCTACCTCCTCGGTCCTCACATCAGACTGTTGGGTTGACAAACAATTTATTTTTTTTTACCTACTATGGTTATCAGACCGAAACTTTAATTAAAAAAAAAAAAAAACTTTTTCGTGAAGATTGTGTTAAGTCTTCTTCCGGAAAACCTAATAGAAGGAAAAATTTACCCCCTGTGAGATGCAAAGCAGTCACAGGGGGGTTGCTCTTATTAAAAACAATAGAAAAGAGAAAGGAATTTTAGCAAAAAATAGCATAAATTTCATAGAAGTAAAGATATGATGGTATTAGGTCAGAATATACCTGGACAACAGCTGTCCAGTTATGGTCTGAATTTCTGATATTCATGTACATACATCTAGTGTAAATTCTCACTTTTCTGTTTGTACTGATTATATAGGTAAAAAAAATTGTGCCATGGCTGGAATTCCACCTAGTGCATCATGTAAGTAGAATAGAATATACCTTGTTTATACTGCCGAGGTAAGACTGAAAAGTCCCTTTACTCCAGCAGTCAAACAGGTCTTATATATTATTTTTATAGGATAAAGTACTGTGTTCCTCAGGTATTTATTATTATTATCTGACAACGTTGCAGGGTTTTCAGTGAAACCTTTACAATTAACACTGCGACCTAATTAGATCTATTGTGACCAGTTGATTCTAATCGGTTTTAACGTCCTGATTTAAGATAGTCAGGACGCGGGTTTTACCCTCCATTCGCTGGCAATCGTACCAGCCACCCACATTAACCTCATCCAGCCTGGGTAGGGCCGGAAATGCCAGCCTAACCAGTTTGGAAGGGACAGAATTTTCTTCGAAAAGTCTGCCCCAACCGGGAGTCGAACTCGAGACCCCTTTACTACGCGCAGTAGTCACAACCATTACGCCACGGAGGCTGGTAACTTCCTCAGGTAACAAGTTCTACATTGTTTCTAGAGAGTATTTTAATGAATGTTGCAAATTTATTTGTACATTTTCAAAGCCTCGTTCCCCACCCTCATGCATACATTTGTCAATTTGTCATTCTACTTTCATCACCCGATCTCAATTGTCAGCATGTTTTATAATTTAATTATTATGAAAACAATTATGATTGTGACATATGAATCCGTCACATCACTGTGTAACATGAGTAGGTGCACTACATAGTAATATCGCATACTTTGAGCATTCTCTCTCATTTTTTTTTTTTTTTTTTTTTTTTTTTTCAAACGAAATATTCTCATGTGACTGACGGATATGTGCTTTCAGCAATCAGCAAAAATGCTGACAACATCTTTGTTTGTTTATTTTTTAGATACATAAAAAACATTTGTTTACCTCTCTCTCTCTCTCTCTCTCTCTCTCCTCTCTCCCTGCATTTAAGTAAATACTGGAATTTGTGGTAGACAAACTGGACCAGGAATCTGGTGTTCCAATCCCATCGGATGCATAGAATTTTCACTTTTCATTTGATAATATAACTCTTAAGAATGTCACACAAAACTCATTATAATATTGATTAGAGACTTTAAAGTTATATTCGAGTTGAATAATTAAGGTTTAATATTAAGTCTTCATTATTACTTTATCATTCATAATAGGAAAATAATTATGAATTGGAGGTCCAAGGGCTATTTTGTAACTCTAGCCATTGTCCCGTACTTCTGCAACAGAAATGTAAATGCAATTGTGAAATATTCACAGAACGGACAATGTCACAAGTTGCACAATGCTAAGAACATGTTCGCCTAATGTCAACTTGGGGGCAACATTCTTGCTTCTCCATTTGTCGTGCTGCCTGGGATTGGAAACAGTAAATAACCATACCAGGAACACCCGTTCCAAATGTGTTGGCACCCACCCTTCTCATGTTGTGTTCAACATGTGTATGCAATATTGCAATGGTTATATATGCATTCGGAATATTGGACTTTGTTTTATGAAATGTTTCGCTTTTTTTCCTACAGAAATGTTTTGCAATTGATAGTAAAAGGTTTGGCCGTACATAAATCTACTTAAAATCTACGTATATAATTTACATGGATAGGGGTGTCGAGTACCGACCTAATAATAATAAATAATGGTTAAATGACTCCCAACTCCCAACTGAAAAGAGAGGTTGAGCAGAAATCATACGATATTTGATAAGAATTACTTTTAATTTGGAAAAAATCGTTCCGGAAATCACGAATATTTTCAGCTCAATTTCGAAAAAGAGACCGATCTCAATATCCAGTACAAAAAGGAAGTAAAATGTTTGTGTGGAAGAGAAAATGGTGTACCTATATTCACTGAACTATTATTATTTCTTTTATTTGAAAATCATTTTAAATGAAAATTTGGTCACTGTTTGTTCTTTGCGTTTGTAACTCGATATGAATAATAGTTTATGATATGGATAATATTGTAGGCATAGGGGCCGCCCTCAATGTTATACGGACATGCCTTGAACTAGTGTGCCTTTCTTTCATCATGCTAGTTTACCTATAGCTCACAGTTAAAGCATACATTATAGAAGCCAAAAGTTTCATGAGTTGTGAACAATATAACAGGAACCACAACAGCTGGATCTCAGAGGGACATTGCAACCTCAGTTGCACCCTCCTAGTTAGGAACCCCCCCACTTCATGAGGAATTTGAAGAAGTTTTCATGTAATACACTCTCATTGGATTATGTAGGAATATTCGATATGTCGTCATAAAATCAGAGGGTCAAAAATTTCCCATGTAAAACTTATACATACTCATAAAGCAGGTTTTTTTATATTAAAAATTCTGCTTACATTAATCATATTATACTCTATGATGTACCTAAACTCTTCAGTAAAGGCAAATGTAAAGCTAAGTTGGTACTTACTTTGTATCACTCCAGTTTCAAAAGATTTAGATCTCACAACTTTGAACTTAGTATATTTTCAATATGATATACTTATGTAAAATACAAAATAAATCTTAATGTCTATTATATACTTGTGCAAAATATAAATTACACAGTTTCAAACTACCTTATCTTTGATGTTGAGAACGAAAATCTAGTTCAGAGAAACACCCTTTAGAAAAATTCTCATATTAATAATCTCAAAGAAATATATTTCAGTCTCAATTTAAATAGCTAATGGATTAAAAAACTAAAAACATTATACAGTGTGATGCTAATGAATTTAATAGCCATACCTAGCCTTTATATTATTATAGACTGGTTAGTATTCCACAAGGGAAGCACCAATTATCACACTGACCTCTGTTTCATCTATTGTGACCAGTTGATTCTAATTCTGATGTACGTCCTGATTTGAATTAGTCAGGATGGGGGTTTTACCCTCCATATTCGTTGGGAATCGTACCAGCTACCCTCCATACTTAGCCTTTAGTTAAAGTCAAATGAACAAATATTGACAGAAATTTAGTGCAGTTATCATACAATATGCATGAGTTAGACTTCATTGCGATATCGAATCACCAGAAACTTAGTTTTCTGTGAACTTAGTAAAAATTATATTGCTCCACATCAATCAGTATGATACATCTTCACAAAATTACCTAGTCCACTATCAATATGTTGAAATGATGTAATGGTTAGGAGTGCGTAATACACAATTATGCACTAAAATTGATATGTATAAATAAATAAATATGGGCATCCACATCTGAACAAAAAGAAGCAGAACGGTGTCATTTTTTTTCTTCTTCAAAATGATGACCTACCAGTTGCAAGAATGATCTGATCGTGCCAAAGAGATGACTACCACCACCACCACCCTGTCAATTTGCTGCTAGACAAAATGACCCAGATTAGTCCGAACATTATGAGTGCTCTCTCTCTCACACACATTCGTACACACCATTTCTTCTGGTCATAATATAAATATTACAGGCAAAATATTGTTGTTGTTGCAATCAAAATCGCACTTATGCATCTGGGAGAGTGAGACAGAGAGGGGCGGATGGACTCTGATGGAGAAAGAGATAGGTTACCCCCAAGCAATGAAATGGTATAGATATTGGCAGTCTGCATCCGAACAGAGAGAGATGGAGTGATTGGTACCCGCTCCTTGCAAGTGCAAATGAGAGAGAGATGGCGAGAGCAATGAAATACCCCCAAGTAATGAAATTGTATTGACTAGGTTGGCCATTCTCAAGGGGCTCCGTCCTAAGACCAAAAATAGATCACTTTTTGTTAATATAATCCCCTTGAATGGCTCTCAGCTTTCTTGAATTGCGAGAGAATAATAATGATTGACAGAAGTCCTCTTTTGACGTGAATCTTGTTGCAAGTTACAATATTATTTGTGTTAGTCTCCGTGCCTGAGTGAAGAGCATTGATGGCTGACCCAGAGGTTCCGGGCTCGAATCCCGGCCGGAGCAGAAAATTCTGGTCGAGTTTTTCCGTATCCGGAATGGTATGAATGTAAAGGTATAGTGCCCTAAAGTAATGCGAAAACGGTTCCGGGGCACATTCACCTTCTTTTTTTTCCTTCTTTAAAAAAAAAAAAATATGTTATCACAAGAGTGTTGTTATAATTACTTAAACTCGCCACGCTTGCGACAAACCACCGACCTCAGCTACGAGTCCCCTACTTTAAAGCTCATTAGCTCAAGTTACTGAGGTCGTTCTGGTATCAGTCCGTACCACATTTCCATACAGCAGGTCTCTTACCGCATTTCCGTACAACTGATCTCGTACCACATTTCCATACAACTGATCCGTACCACATTTCCATACAGCTGATCCTGTACCACATTTCCATACAGCTGATCCCGTACCATATTTCCATACAGTTGATCCTGTACCACATTTCTGTACAGCTGATGCCGTACCACATTTCCATACAACTGATCCTGTACCACATTTCCATACAGCTGATCCCGTACCACATTTCCATACAGCTGATCCTGTACCACATTTCCATACAGCTGATCCCGTACCACATTTCCATACAGCTGATCCTGTACCACATTTCGATACAGCTGATCCTGTACCACATTTCTATATAGCTGATCCTGTACCACATTTCCATACAGCTGATCCTGTACCACATTTCTATATAGCTGATCCCGTACCACATTTCCGTACAGCTGATCCTGTACCACATTTCCATACAGCTGATCCTGTACCACATTTCCATACAGCTGATCCTGTACCACATTTCCATACAGCTGATCCTGTACCACATTTCTATATAGCTGATCCCGTACCACATTTCCATACAGCTGATCCTGTACCACATTTCCATACAGCTGATCCTGTACCACATTTCTATATAGCTGATCCCGTACCACATTTCCATACAGCTGATCCTGTACCACATTTCTATATAGCTGATCCCGTACCACATTTCCATACAGCTGATCCTGTACCACATTTCGATACAGCTGATCCTGTACCACATTTCTATATAGCTGATCCCGTACCACATTTCCATACAGCTGATCCTGTACCACATTTCTATATAGCTGATCCCGTACCACATTTCCATACAGCTGATCCTGTACCACATTTCGATACAGCTGATCCTGTACCACATTTCTATATAGCTGATCCCGTACCACATTTCCATACAGCTGATCCTGTACCACATTTCCATACAGCTGATCCTGTACCACATTTCCATACAGCTGTTCCTGTACCACATTTCCATACAGCTGATCCCGTTCCACATTTCCGTACAGCTGATCACACTAATCAAAGGAACACAACATGCGCTTACCGCCTGACGGGTCCCGGTATCGAACACCATTAGCGTGCCTCGGCAAAGGTCAGGAGAGCATTGGGCCGAGTTAATAGTGTCCAAATAGATTGATATCGGTGCACAATCCCATATCGTTCCTAGTACCGAGATTGCCCGCCTGCATATTTCATGAGGGTTATCAGAGTTGTAGGTTGTAGCGCGGTGCACACAGAGTTCCGTGTTGCCCTGTGTTGACGCGGATCAAGGCAACTCTCATTGCGCTATACTGGGCTCACTCGGCCCGGGCAGTTTTAGAGAACAATGTCTATCATCCTGTAAAAAATACAATAAATAAAGATTAAAATGTATTAAACTGTTAGCGTAATGCGGACTCCCTGTCTCGAGCTCGAGCTGACAGTCTAAATAAAGCACTACTATACTATCATGTGTTTCATGACGAATAATAATAGACCCTTCAGTGAAAGGTAACCAAGCAAGGTTAATACTGAAACCATTTTCTACCTTCTAACCCTCAGTGCTCTCTCATTGTGTGGTCATATCGCCTCTGACAACACAAAGAGGCGTAAACCACAAATTTTTGAAATCGTTTTTATTGCTTAGATTGAGTCTACTTGTGCTATATTTTGTTCTCACAAATAGACGTAACCCAATTATAATCCAAAGAAAAGATACAACAAAAATTAAAATCAGGCGTATCCCTCATTTTCTCTTTTTCAGACAAATCAAATAGGCGTAAATCGATAGTCACAGTTAAATAATCAAATTTGGCAACAGAAAAAGTTCGTATAGTCATTCACGGGTACAGGGAAGTGATAATGTTCCTACCGTGAACAGAAAATTTATGCACAAGAAAACTCATTTTGGCTCTCCTGTAAAATTTCGAAAATGTGGTTTACGCCTCTTTGTGTTGTCAGAGGCGATATATGCTCAAATAAATCAGGAAAAATTCGTGTATTGGGTTGGATTCGAACCAACGGATTACTTGACCCCTCGACCACCAACAGTTGGCGTGCATTTCATAAGAAAAATCTCGATGTCTCCAGAAATTCATATTTTGTATCAGAACAATATTTTTTCTTTTCTGAACTTTTTTTTGTAGCAGACGGGTGCTTTTGAAGGCCACCCTTTAAAATTACCTTTCACTCAAATGTTGACATTTAATTCATTTGGTGATTTTTGAACAGTTCAGTGGATGTGCTTAATCTACCTATGTGGAAAATGAATTTCCTAGCTTAGCTTTTCCATAGCTTCCTTCTCAAAGCATCCGTCGTATAAAACTCGTAATGTTTGCCGGGTATTGTTTTCTACTCTACTCTAGCTTTGCTTGCATCACTGCTAGAACGTTTGCAGTGTGCCAAATATGTCGGCAGCATGAACATTGAGCCAAAACAGATGAATAGATTCTTGTAAATAACACTTCTTTTTCCATATATCTTCTTTTTCTCATTTAGTTGTTGGATTTTTCTTGGAATAGTTCACATAATATACTCGGGAGAAAAGAACAGAATGGAAGTTTTAAAATGTAATTGGAAATAAATAATTAAATTGAATTTCAATTCCAAATAGCACAAACTTTCAACAGCAAAGAAAGTCCCATCAAGTTTGTTGTAGTGTTAGAATTCGCAATTTATTTGAGAGAAACAAGTTGTTAATATATTGATAGTATATACAATCGCGGCTGTCCACCTTTGGTAGATTGCTAATACACAGCAAAAGTACATCAATCAAGAAGTCTGACTAGGGGACTATAAACAGGGAGTAGACTAGCATTGGTTTGGTTCTGGGAGCCCCCGTCAATTATTAGCCTCCTTGCAAAGACAGTGGTAGAAGTGCTGAGTCATTCCTCCACTATCTGGCTACCATCGTTCACGATGACGCCACCCTATGATGATGAAATTAAAACCTAATATACATAATTCTCTCAATAGCTGAAGAGTTCCGTGTTTCTTACCTTGTCCGTTTCTGTTCTATGTTTCAGATCAAATCAAACAGATGATCATCAAGTCTCGGAACAAGACGCTGACAGTGTTCAGCGACGCTTACGAATCCATAGTGATCGAAACCAGCGACCTAATTCATCGCTTCTACTCGAACATTATCGACTTCATCGCCCTGGACAGTCCAGGCCGGCCCGAGGACAGCAGCAACAAAGTCGTCAACTTAGAAACGGACGGCATCAACATTGACAGCAATTCAAAAGTTGACGCTAACCTAATTGACGACCTAAGCAAAGTCGACACAATCAATATCGACAACGGGAAAATCGAAGTTCTCAGCAAGAATCTGAACAGTTTCTTCAACAATTTGTTTCCCATTGTCTACAAGAACATCATCCTGAACAACAGGGCGAGCATGTTCAACCCCGACTACAACGAATGTCTCATCAACCTCATCAACAACATCAACCCCTACAACAACATCAACAAACTGATAACAAAAGAGCTCATCAAGAATGTGAAGAGCATCAAGATTCTCTTCAACAGCATCTACTATGGCATGAGCAAGGTGCACCAGATGAACGATCTGATCAACTCCAACCTGAACAAAGACTGCGTGAACTTGCTCACCAGAATGAACTACTGCCACCGGTGTTCTGACTTTGACTCCTCCGGGACGGCGATTCCAGGACCGTGCAGCCGTGCGGGAGCTACTGCGTGAATGTGCTCAACGCGTGCTTGATAGCCAACATGAACGACGTGAATCTGTCGTGGAACTCGTACCTGCAGAGTATAGTCACGTTCGTGCAGGCCATCCAGTACGGGCAGTCCAACGTGAACATAGAGGACGTGCTGTACTCCCTGCACTCCAGGATCAGTGAGACCATCATGTACGTCATGCAGGAGGCCTCCAACATAGAGAAAAAGGTGAGTGGACATGGTCGTACATATAATAAAAAAAGTTAAAAGTTATCACATTTGTGTTAATCACTTTCGTGATATCACAACTACTCAAACTAGCTTTACTAAATCTACGCTGAATCCGGGACTTGAACCACCGACTTCCAGGTTACAAGTCCGCTGACTTATCGATCAAGCCACTGAGGTCGGTTCATACATATAATATATCTTGAGTGGAACACTTGGCTTCTATTTTCCTTTTTCGGGGGAGGGAGGGGGTTTAACGTCACTTACAACTATGTAGATGGTCATATCACAACAAGGGCTTTACCTTCCATTCGCTGGAAACTCACAAACGCTGGCTGGAAGCTACTCAATATCAGATGAACATGCACTAGTTCACTAGGTTTTGTGGAGAGAGAAAAAAAAGATAATCATTTGTTTGCTTCAAGTTGTATGGTATGGAATAGGGTTCATGTCATTGATTCTAATGTCTCGTCGCTTTAGAAAGTGTTGAGTGAAGTGTTTGACTACAGCATTTTAATAATTTTGTAAACACATTTGATAAGGTTCTTGCACACCAAGGTCGGGAATGGCGCGACCTTCATCGTACATACTGA
Source organism: Bactericera cockerelli (assembly GCA_024516035.1). Lineage (NCBI taxonomy): Eukaryota > Metazoa > Arthropoda > Insecta > Hemiptera > Triozidae > Bactericera > Bactericera cockerelli. The sequence goes on along the minus strand of CM044964.1, from coordinate 15,448,890 downwards.
CATACAGCAGTCGTACATTAATTTTTTTCTAAAACCCTCAAGTGGACAGCGTGGAGTATCAAAACCTCAGTCCATTTCATGTAGCTTATCAACTCGCAATGCGACTAATCCTATGAAATGGCGCAAACCCAAACGACTACCAAAATGTTCATAATTGAATGTTGCAAATCCCTCACAATTTATTCACTCAGTGAAATAGAAAGTAAAAATAAATTACCACTAAGCTCTTGCAAATGCGAGCAGGTCAATCCTTTAATTACAGAGCGCTTGTTGTAGTGTGTGCATTTGTGCATACATAGATATACAACCCAGCAGTAGTTTTAATTAAAATTTCACCTATTAAATTCACTTGTGGCATTAGAAGAGAAAGCCTAAACCAGCTGCACAATTTACATTTATATCAATCCTAGTATTCTATGAGGATTGTAAGCTGCCGAAACTCGAAAATTTTCTGAAAATCCTTTTCGTGTTAAGTGTTATTTCCTACAGAAAGTTTTGTCTAAAAATTTCGAGTTTAGCGACCTTTAAAGATCAGTGTGGGGGTATCACAGCTTTGCTCGTGAAAGTTATACCTGACAGTGTAATCTAACAGAGAAGAATGTTTTGTAGCAAAAATATGTATCTAAATTTCTTTTAAAAAATAGAGATAATCAAATTTCAAAGCATTCCAAGGGGTCCATTAAATTCCCCCTAGAGCTGGAGTGATAATCCTTTGGTGAACAATATTAATTAGAATAATAAATTTAAATATTTTGTGGTTATAACGAGGGTGGTAGATAAATAGTAGGCAGTTAATATGATTTGTCACTCTGGAATACCGTAGAATGATGTCAGATCTCACTTTTCTATACAAAATAGTAAATGGTCAAATATATTCCCCTGAACTACTTAGTAACCTAAACTTCAGAGTGAGAAGTGCTAACACCAGGTTAACGACCATGTTCAAGCTCCATAAAAGAAACACCAACACCGGTGAATTTTCCCCGCTCCAGAGAATGCAGAACATTGGAAATAAAGTTAGTAGTATTGATATTTTTTTCTGCACACTCAATGATGTGGTGAGCGTGGCCCATGTAGAGCTGATGCGTTGATGATGGTTAACCACCATATCATTGCTCTAGGGTCCGTGCTCTCGACATAGTTGGGGTTGCGATGAAGATTTTCCTTTCATCACGTTTTTTTTCTTCTTTAATTTTAAATTTAACTTTGTTAGTTTTTTTTTTGTAACAAAAATGGGCTTAACCCCGTAAGTTTGTGTAAAAAAAAAAAAAAAAAAAAAAAAATTGTGAACCTGCGATAAATGCGTATGTGGATTTGCAAAACCACAGTGATTAAATTAATCTGCTTGTAGAGAGAGATAGAAGATATTAAAGATGTTTGTGAGAGAAGAAAGATAATTTAAAGAAAAGGAATATTGTTATAGAAAAGGAAGAGGAATGTGTCAGAAAGATATAGGATATATATATATAATATATAGTCACATGTACGAGTGTCATATAAGGGAAGGGAGGGCAAGAGAGAAGGAGATAGAGAGGAAGAGATTATGGAAGATAAAAAAGAAAGAGAAATAGAGATTATCAGGGTAGAGGAAGATCAAGGACGAGAGAGAGAGAGAGAGAGTGAGCAGATAAAAGTGGGGGTTGGCTAGAAAAGGAAAGAGTGTGAATTATGAGTGAAAGAGAAAGACTAGGAAGAGAGAGAAAGAGAAAGACTAGAGAGAGAGAGAGACGATTAGAAAGCGCAATCACAGAGGTGGGAGAAGGGTTGTTTTTGCCTGTAAAAATGATGTATGGCAAACATTAAATTTAATGGCCATTCCTGTGCACGCTGGAATGCTAGCACTGTTGTGAGCGCTCTAATGAATTAATGAAATCTCTTGTCATATGTACGTACCGCTCTTCACTCTGTGCTGACAAAGAGGAATTGTAATGTCCTATTATTTATGTGTGATCAGAGGTTGGGTGGATGAGGATGCCTTGGACATTCATTCCTACTGCGTGCTATGTCATGTATTTGCGATACTCCTGACTCTGTGTTAGAATAATTACAAAAGGGGAACTGTGGGAATCGTACGGGAAAATATTCGGATTAAACATATTATAGAATAGAATGTGTAGTGTTATGTAGGCATTAATCCTACTCTTGTCCGCATGTATATATTCATTGTCGTAATATGTACATACACATTACATCATGAAATAACACATTACATGAAAAAAAATAACTTATACAGTGTCCATCTTATTTCTGGCCCCCATATTGTCTATTCCTCTTTTATTCTTCACATCTGTTCTTTTCCTCTCTACCCTCCTTATCATCCCTTAAGAGTCTTCTCTCTTCATCAGACCACCGTTTCTTTTAAACTCTTCTTATCTCCATTCTTACTCAATCCTGCCTTATCTATGTATCTCTCTTTCTCTCTGAATACCTACATATCTCCATCTCTCTTATTTACAGAATACCTCCATCTCTCTTACTCACAGGATCCCTCCATATCTCCATCTCTCTTTCTTATAGAATCCCTGTATCTCTGGAACGTGATGTATTTCAGGATTTGTTGGGTATTAGACAGGCTCCTTATTTCCTTGTAATTCCCGGTGATTCAACCACATGTAAGACATGCCGTGATAATACATCAGGATTAAGTGGCATTAATACTGTCTTCACTATATTTGTCAGGCATACAGGCCTTCGAATAAGTGGTCCATTCTTTTTAAACTCGGAAGAAAGAATGAGGTTAATTTGTTTCTTTGCTTTATTTTGTACCTCCAAATATCCCTATTTGTAATGAGATTCGTAATAGCTTTTAAACTTTTCATTAATTTTCTGATTTTTTCCTAGGGCTACAACTAGAAAGAGAAAAAAATTAACTCTTTTTGCAACAACAAAATACTCATTTTGTTATGGTTATAGTAATAATCTTCTATTTTTACACATCAAACCATATGGGCTCCTCTATTTTACACCCTGTGTAAGATGTAAAATCTTCAGTGTTATTCTTCTTCTGTAATTATTGAGGTGCTGTATGCGATGCGTTGATGAGGGTTCCAGATAGGTCTAGGAGCGTGCCTCGGAAGCTGGTAGAGATCTTACAGATATTTTCAACAATTAGGTGTGATGAATACACGGTAATTTATACCCGGCTTAGTGTGAACCCGGCTTACCCATTGCGCTCTGTTTCCGGTCTTGCATCAGGACTTGAATTGAATCGAAGTGGGTACTTTAATGATTTCAAAATAATTTTACATAGTTTGCATATCCTAAGCTAAGGCTAACTTTTAGGAAATTCTTGAAATCCCCAGCTTGATCTTCGAGTTGTTTTTGATTTTTTGAAAGGCCTGCCTCTCGCTAATCTTAGCATTTGATTCTAGACTGCCATTTTGTATGGTATACATGATTTTATGTTGATGAGACAGGATATTGCTTCGTCGCCTTTGCATGATCGCAATTTTTTAAATCTTATGTGCAAATTTTCAGCTTACTTGTAGTTGTCAATTATTGTCATCACATTTGTTACGGAAGAAGAGCAATAATATTATTATTTGTTTTATTCTTTAAATCTAGAACATCCTGAATATCTATCTTCTCCTTGAAATGTTGTCTCATAGATATTAATAAGATCTATATACGATCTCTTACCTACCTCAGTAGCTTGATCGATAAGACTTGTAACCTGGAGATCGGTGGTTCAAGTCCCGGTTTCAGCATAGATTTAGTAAGGCGAGTTTGAGTAGTTGTGATATCACGAAAGTGCCTGACACAAATATGATAACTTTATGTACGATCTCTTTGGTCGAAGTGTGTACATTATGTGTATACAATATTTGAAATGAAGTATACATATAATATTTTAAGCAGAACGACCTCTTGCTTCAAAAAATAACTTCAACATAATATACTAGATGAATTTAATCAATCTGAATCCATACGACCCCATGATGCAATGTTTATTATTAAACGACATTTCGACATGAGGTCAAAAGCTAGCCATCCATCACATCCATGTAATGCAAGCTTTATGGCTGATTTTACTCAACATAAAATTTTGTGTTTCTTCGAAGCATATCTATCTGAAAATAATAATAATAATATCGCCTTATTTATACTGCCCGATGTCCCATTATTCCAGCAGTAAGCCCAAGACGTATTATTATGTGGTAAAAATCCCAAATGGGAGGATAACTTGTCATGTCCCGGCTGGGTTTCGAACCCGCGACCTCTGGAATCTCTGGTTTCACAGAGTGCCGCCTTTATCACTGAGCTACCGGGACAGACATGTAACATTTTAGTAACATTTACTAAAATGTTAGGTTTAGTACATTTTAGTAACATTTACTAAAATGTTAGGTTTAGTACATTTTAGTAACATTTACATTTTAGAAAATAGTAACATTTTTTTAAATTATAAAAAAATAAAAATGCTGAATGGTTCTGTCCCCCACCCCCACCTCTTACTTTATAAACAGTGTCCAATGTCCATCAGTAGCAAATCTTTAAATTTGAAAAAAAGATTTTGTACATCTTTGGGCCACGCGGCCCGTTAGAACCGGTCCGTGAGTAAATCTTCATTTACACACAAGTCTCAAGAAAAGTAAAATAACTTGTCAAAAAAGTAAGGGAGAACATTAAAAAAATATACCTCCCTTTCTCATAATATTTTACCGAGACAGGTGGAAAACAAAATCATATTCAGAATGTCATCATTACCGCTCATATTTTGAGGATTTATTTGTGTCCCCTTCACTCCCGTATATCATCAACCCAAACATTATGTCGTAATTTATTGAATCATAAAATGGGCTAGAATGAAAGAGAACCAAATTAAATAAATAAAAGAAATTAACAAATAAATAAAATCCACAGAGGTAGGAGAATCGTATTAACAAGTCCTATAATAAAATTCGTATAAATAATACTTAATGTTCAAAGCTTGACAGTTTAATTTGATTTTCATTTTGTTAATAATAATCCCCCTGAGATGCTATATTTCATTGTTTCATATCTCGGTTCCTCCATAGCCAGGAATTGTAATAAATATTATCTTCTCATATCGAGGAGGCTATCGCTATCTTATATTGTGGGAATCTTGAATGAGGTTTGGACGGGACATTCCGGAAATGTTAGGAATTCCACCCTCTGTCTTCTGGTTGAGATAACATTCTTGATACAGATTACATTCCTATAGACAACACCAATAAATGAGCACATAGTAACAGTTTATGTATTTTCAGCTGTTTACTTTCTTGCCAGTAGACTTCCTAGCGCCGAGGTCTTGAGATCCCTGGTTCGATTCTTCTCGTATGTCGTGTATTGGTATAGCCACAGGTAAACAGGCTGGTGCTGTAGGTCGTGAGTTCGGACCCTAATAAATATTTTTTTCTCTCTCATTAATTTCAGAATAGCACATTTCAATCAGAACAGATACACCAGTTCTCATTCAGTCACTGAAGTTAAGCAACGTCCAGCGAGACTAGGACTTGCTTGGTTGACAATTAAAATTCTTGTGTCAATGTGGTGAAATTCTTGGTATGGCCCATATCTTTGGATGCACCGTACACCATCATCATAGGGAGATACCTTGGACTCATTCCCTCCCTAGAGGATAATCCAGATACAACCCCATTCATGTGTCTGAGAATATTAAAAATATTTGACAGTATAATTATAAAGAAGTTAAGTAGAAAATCACGAGAGCCAGAGTTTTAAGTGCATGGCGATTAAAATAAAGACTGGTTGAGCCAGCGTGGATGGAATAATGTTGGTTATAGAAAAGTCAACATCCTGGATAGAAAAGTTGCAAATGCCTTGGCATGCCTTCCCTTACACATCTGCGAGTTCAATTCAATTTCTTTTCCAACCTCTACTTTTCTTCAGTTTTCATTCAATTCAAGTACCTAAACAGGAAAAACTTCTAAGTTTATTAAAAATGCGATTAGTTCCCCAACAGACATCTCAATCATGTCTTCTCCCTCACACGAGCCAGCACCCAGCATCCAGCCTGGCTACCACATAGCTAACACATTCCATCCACTATCAAAGCAAACAAGAGATTTGTCTTGTAGATATTAACATTAAGTAACCTTCGAGAAAGAAAAATGTTAATAGAAATATAAACATCTCCAGATTCTAGGTTTAGGTGAAATATTTGGGTGGTTCTGAGCGCTATCTGATCCTGGGAATTGACCGAGAGTTGCTCATTGCATGCTCGGTTTTTCTAAATAATTTTCCAGCGGATATGGCACGTCGAATATAATATGAACAAAGAACAGTTCGCTGAAGATCTCTGGAGATAAGCAACGTTGACCATTAAGAACATTAACAGCCATGAATTCGTGTCAGTCTTTGTTTACAATTCATCGGTTTTCAGAACATTTTCTGCCAGCTCCTCAGGCTGGGTGAGGTTATTGTGAGAAGCTGATGGACATCTTAGATCAATAGATGTTAGAAATATGAAGAATTTACTTTGGAGGAAGTTGTTGAAATTTTTTTTACACTCTTATTGCCACGCAAATGTTTTTGGCTATGCAAAGTCCAGAGTACTTTATGTGTCTTATTGGAGCAAGTTCCCATGGGTTAAAACAACGAAAAGATATGTTATGAACGTGCATATTACCACTTGTGTCTACAGTATACAAGTTACATAAGTAAAAGTTTTGTCTAAACCAGAGAACAATCGATCTGCAAGAACAACAGAAGTACAGAAGCGAGAGCTTGGTGGATTCTTAATTAGAAACGAAATAGTTAGAATGAAGACGAAGGTAGAAGACGAGAGAAGTAAAAGAGACTGCCCCATTACGAGTGACGTAGCGCTTCCTCGTGAACCCTCATATGACAAGAATGTCAGATTTGCGGACTGACAAGTACTGTAAAGAGCCACAGGAACAGTAAATTGTTAAATCAATCCGACCATTTGCACATTTATCATACCCAATTTTCAGAAAATTTCAATAGAATCGTTTGACTTCCGCGACAACTGGATTGATTAGCAATTTCACCGAAAAATATGTTTCTTCATAAAAAGAAAATAGGACTCAATCAAGGTGCGATTATCTATAAACTTGTCATCTTAAATTTAATTCGCACAAGAAAGAAATGGCATACAAGGAAAATGCGAAAGATTCCGGGAAAAAAAGATGAATAAAAGGAAGAAAAGTAAAAAAAGAAGTAGTTCTCTGATGTCAGAAACGATAGCAAAACTAAACTCGACCTCTGTTCATTCAATAAACTCGGAAGCAAACACGTAAAAAAATGATCAAAAACAAGAAGCGGTACAACAAAACAAAAACTCAGAAAAAAGCGCCAGCCAGAGAGATTCCTCAGGTAAATCATCAGGGCAAAACACACACACAGAGGTCCATAAATTTCGATTTCATTTGAGATGATTTTAGAAATTTTTATTGTAGTTTTTTTTTTTTTTTTTTGTCGAGAAGGAAGAAGGGGAGATCTGGTTCCTCTCCCCCGATCGCCTGCAAACCGCTCAGCGGGTGGTGAGTTCTTAACCGCTGGATGGACTCCGCGATTGTTTCCAGGGTGGACTAAATATAGTGAACACTGAAGAGTATTAGTTATTATTATTTTAATCTTTATTAGGACACAATATTTTCAGTATAAAATTAAGAAAAAATAAATTAAATGATTGGTATTGGTACTGGTAAAGGTAGGGCTATCGGCTACGAAAGCTCTTTGTCACTGCGACCTTAGATAGATCTCTTGTGACATGCCCATGTTATTCTAAAAGAGATCTAAGCTTTTAATATAGCTTAAGATTCTTTTAGGACTGATTTCATTAACTTCTTTAGGTGTTAAAATCAACCTTGAGAATTAAATGATAAAATAAGGTATTGTGTGGCGATCGTAGTAGCTCGATCGTAGAGGCACCGGACTCGTAACCTGCAGGTCGGTGGTTCGAGACCCAAGCATGGTGAATTTTTTGTAGGGTGAATCCGGGTAATGGTGACGTCACTCTTGTGGTTAGAACACAGATGGTGCAGCGCAGCGCCGATATCAAAATGATGCTGCTGAGTGTTGCAGTATAAAGAAAGCTTCATTCAAATAACCGAAGACTTCAGTTGACTTTCTTGTCGCATATATTCGTCAAAAATAGAATATATACTGTTTGTGTTGGCTACGTTTATTTTATCTCTCTCTCTCCTCTCTTTTCCAACGAACAATCCCTTACACTCTCTTCAATATTCTTCATATTGCTTATTGTTTCTTGACCAATGTAATACATGAGGCGGCTGAAAGTTTGCCAAAAGCTCTCGAGTTTGTTGCCCTCCATAGATGAAAACAGTAGGACTGAAAAGTACAAGTAGTGCTTCATTTATTGTCAGTGTGTGACAGGAAGTCCCACTATGCCAACAGTTTCCTGAGAGCTTTGTCGGAGACTTTTGAAATTAATTCAGCTGAATAATGTATTCATTGTATTCGAATTCAGGGATAAACCTATGCTAGCCATATCACTGAAGTCAAGCAACGTTCAGCGAGGTTAGGCCATTCAAATGGGTGACCATTCAAATTCGAACCCTCGTGATCAGCTGGCTATTTCTGGCCTAACCCTTCCTGAGAGCGATTCATGCGGGTAGCTGATTTGTACAATTGTTTCTTCTTTTCTGAAATATTTTGTATAATAAAAAGAAAAAAAAAAATTTGCTCCGATTTCAATTACATATTTTTGGACGTTTCATAACCTCATGAGAAACTTTGGTTTTTTCTGGCTAAGTTTAAGCTACCATTTTTCCCATATCTGCTGGTCACCCAGTATATCTTCTATTCGACTGTTAGAATGTATTAAAATTAATGTGATATATGATCAAATATTTCCAGACAGAAGAGAACTACTTATTTAAATTCTGTGTGTATTGAAATTATTTACGGGGGCTGGGTGAGGTAATGAGTCACTTCTGCAATTCTGCCTGAACCCTGTCCTACGTCATTTCATTTATAGCAACTCAGTGGTTAAGCACTCGCTTGCCATGCGGACGGTCCAGGGTTCGATCCCCCGTGCTAATAAAAAATTGCATTCTTAATTTGGTTTCTGTTTTTTATATGATCCAACTAATTATTTATATGATGAGGTTAAGATAACTTACTTACTTTTTTACTCACAAGGTCTATAGGTACTTATTGCATTTAAATAATTCACTAGCCGGTGCCATAGCGACAATACAGAACAAGAAAAATACAAGGGACACAAAGAATTACATCTGTTATATTTATTGTTTTAACAAAATGACTTTAGGTGTCAAATGTCGCCTAAAATGTGTAAAAAAACACAAGAGAGTATGGAAATGGATCTATTGTTCTCTAGTTCTTGCGAATTCCTTTAAAAAACGTGCAATAAATCTTGACCCATATCCTTTCAAGTATGCACTTAACTTGTAGGTCGGCTTTTGATTCCTTTAGAACCTTTCGATCAATACTGGAGGAAGTATATTGTGTTTCTTTTTTTTTTTTTTTTTTTTTTTTTTTTTTTTTTTTTTTTTTTTTTTTTTTGTTTAAGTTCACGGAGAAATTACTCCATTTTTATAATGTAATTAAAAAAAAAAAAAAAAAAAACTTAAAAATACATAGTACATAAACTTGTTTCTATGATAATGGGGACACCTCTACGTCTGTAGCAGTCGTGCGGACAGGAGAAAAATTGACAAAAAGGACGTGGAAAATAAGTCTGAGAGTGTGGAAAGATGTTAGAAAAAATAAGTATGAGAGTGTGGAAAGATGTTAGAAAAAATAAGTCTGAGAGTTTGGGAAGATGTTAGAAATGGTATCCTAATACTAGTCATAATATTATTTCATGCTTACCTTATAATACGGAGACAGAGCGATACATTCATTTTTATGATTATGATGTATCACTCATACCTTCTCATACTGTCGATAATAATGCTGTTGGCCGAAATACTAGAAATCTTATACCAATTTATCCCATTCAAAGTCAACATAACCTAACCCCATCTTCTTCTTTCCCAACTGCCCCTTCTTGTCTTCCTACTAAGTCCTCACTTGATTCTTCTCCTGTACTTTCTTCATTATCTATTTTCTATCAAAATGTTCGTGGTTTAAGAACCAAGCTTTCTAAAACTCGCTCTACTTTACCCCTAGAGGAATACGATATTTTTGCCTTCTCTGAAACCAATCTCACGTCTTCGTTTTTCTCATCTGAGATTGGATTTGTGAATTTTGAGATTCATCGGTGCGATAGAGATCTAAAATTCACTAATAAAAAAAGCGGCGGTGGAGTACTTCTGGCTGTAAATGATAACCGTTTCTCTTCTCGTGTCATCAGTAAATCATCTCGGGGGTTCGAACAACTGTTTGTCCGTGTTTCCACCTTAGGTTCGGGACCCAAAAGCTATTTCGTCTTCTGTGTCCTTTATATCCCTCCATCATCTCCGCCTGCTTATTTTTCTTCCCATTTTGAGGAGGTAGAACGAGTATACAGCCTCTTTCCGGAGGATACTTTTCTGTTGCTTGGTGACTACAATTTACCGGAACTATCTTGGTCCGACGACGGATCCCTTCCCATCAGTTCTTCTCTTCGTAGTGGTGCATTTCTGGATAGTATTTCTTTCCTTAACCTTCGTCAGCACAATTATGTTTCCAACGCAGACAATCGCACGCTTGATCTAGTTCTCTGTTCCGCATCAATTGAAAGCTGTACCGTTGAGCGTTGTGATTCCTTCTTGCCCATCGATCCTCTGCATCCGCCATTGTGTTTCATATTTCCAATTGTTTATCTAGAGTCAGCTGTAGATGACTTCGTCGGTTTTAATTTTCGGAAAGCTCCTTACGTATTTCTTAATAATCTTTTCTTCGACTTTGATTGGCTCTCATTTTTAAATTCCCCTCTTATTGAAATTAATGTTAATAGATTTTCCAAGTTTCTAAATGATGTTATTAAAGTTTTTGTTCCACCTATTACTCTTAAGCGAGACTCTTTTCCAGTATGGTATAGTTCTTATCTAAAATCATTAATAATCCAGAAAAAATGTGCCCACAAGTTCTACAAGTCAAGTCGTACATCCCACTCTTACTCTGTCTTCTCACGTTTGCGAGCACTTTGCGCACAAGAATCCAATCGTTGTTACTCATCTTATATCTCTTCTGTTGTTGATAATATCAAGGAGGACTCACGATATTTCTGGAAATTTAATAAAAACCTCCGTGGAGGCTCTGGCATTCCTAAGGTAGTAAAACACAATGGCATTGAATCTTCTTGCGCACTATCTTCAGCCAATTTATTTGCAAACCACTTTTCTTCGTCTTTCGTTGATATTCCTCTTTGTTGTAATGAGTTTGTTTCCGTATCTTCGGACCAGGTTTCGTCTTGTAGTATTTCCTTAGCTGCAGTTTTAAAAAAACTAAAGTCTTTAAGCGTTCACAAAGGTATGGGTCCAGACGGCATTCCTCCAGTTTTCCTCAAAAACTGTTCTTCTTCTTTAGCTTTCCCGTTGTGTTTTCTCTTCAATCTTTCTCTAAGTCAAGGTGTTTTTCCCTCCCTGTGGAAAAGCAGTTTTGTTTCGCCAGTCCCTAAAAAAGGTAATTCTCGTCACGAAGTTTCAAATTATCGTCCCATATCCATACTTTCTACTATACCAAAACTTTTTGAAGCTCTTGTGCTTGAGAATCTTCTACCTTATTTCTTACCTTCGATCAGTCTTCATCAGCATGGTTTCTTACCTCATAAGTCCGTCGCTTCTAATCTTTTATGTTATCTTAACTATATTTCTTGTCACCTTCACGGCTCTCAGGTAGATTCCATATACTTAGATTTGACAAAGGCATTTGATAGGGTTAACCATAGGATTCTTCTAGATAAACTGTCTTCTTATGGTATTTCGGACTCTCTCTTACTTTGGTTTGCTAGCTATCTTTCTGGAAGGCTTTGTATGGTTCGTTTAGGTTCTTCTGTCTCTTCCTCTTTTGTTGCTACTTCAGGAGTTCCTCAGGGTTCTCATTTGGGCCCCATTCTCTTTTTGTTATTCATCAACGATGTCGTCAACTGTCTTTCTAAGCACGATGTTCAATTCTTACTTTTCTGTGATGATCTCAAGATCTTTCGCGAGATTCGCTCTTCTAACGACTACCAAATACTTCAAAGCGCTCTTCTTGACTTAAAACAATGGTTTGATAGTAATCTTTTAGAGGTTAATCCTTTGAAATGTAATGTAATATCTTTTACACGCTCTAGCAGTCCTCACTTGTTTGACTATTCATTGAACTCCTATAGTATTCCTCGTTCCAATTGCGTCAGAGATCTTGGTGTCTTGTTTGATTCTCAGTTATCTTTCAACCCGCATATGGAGGCTATCTGTTCCAAAGCCTCAAAAATGCTGGGATTTATCTTCAGATCCACCAAGGACTTCCCTGACGTAACATCGTTTAAAATCCTCTACTGCTCCTTGGTGCGTAGTGTCCTAGAATTTTCCTCTACAGCTTGGAATCCGTCTTATGAGTTCTATTCTGCTCGGATGGAGTCCATTCAACATAAGGCCCTGAGAATCATGAGTAGAAAGCTTGGTTGTCCTGAGGAATCCTATGATTCTTTGGAACACCAACTCCGTTTACTTCCTCTAAAGAAAAGGAGAGAAATGTTTGATATGGTCTTCTTTTTTAATATTCTTCACTCCCACTTAACAGTTCCTGAACTCCTTTCGTCCATAAATATAAATGTACCTGGGCGTATGGCCACTCGTGCGCCACTCCCATTCAGACCTCCATTTGTTCGGACGAACTATTTACAGAACTCCCCAATGATCCGTTTTCAAAGGAATGCTAACACACTGAAAGACAGTATCGATTTCTTCTGTACTACTGTAACTTCCATCAAACAATTCTACCTTAACCATTGAACATCATCTTTTCCTTCTCTTTTTCCTCTCCCTCCCTCCTTCTTTCTTTCTCTCTCTCTCTCTCTTTTTCTCTTTCTCTCACTTTTACACTCACTCTTTCTCTCTCTCTCTCTCTTACTATATCGCTCTTTGCTTCCTTTCGCTTCTTTCTCTGTTTTATTTGACTTAAAACTGTTTTTTTTTTTTTTTTTTTTTTTTTTTTTTTTTTTACATTGTTATATTTAAAATTATTTTTTGATAGTTAGGGTACAATTATAATTAGATAGTATAGGGTTCGCCCGTGTATTATATTAAAAATAAAAAAATAAAAAAAAAAATGGTGGAAAGAAAAGAAAATGGGAAGCAATGTTCCCAGAGATGTGATTACAACGGTATGTGGAAAATTGGAAATAAGGACGGCAACTGAGGATTATAGTTTTACATAGTGGAAGATACTAATATTAGATTGTAATATTAGTAACAACCCCTCGGTATAGCTTTTGCTGCTACAAGAACAACGGTATTAGATTCATAACAAGAAGGATACGGAGAAGAGGAAGCCGGGAAAAAAGAGAAAAGGGAGGGAAAAAATGAGAAGTGCACGATGTCAAAAAGAAGGAGAAATTCTACTATTTCTGAAAATTTCCCTGAAACAATATTGGAGCATGGACGGGAAAACACGAAATAAATTCACCATCACGGCAACATTCAGTTCACCTAGGCAAAACATTAAAAAGAAAAACCTTTTTCCTAATAGAAAATAATACCTATAATTGCAGAAAATGTTCATTATAATTGCGAGTGCATTGGAATCATGGAAAATGGTTGCAAAAAAATGAATAAATTCACAGCTTGGAGCTGGATGGGAAATTGCATTTGAGACTCTGCACGAGAGTTTATCACCACGGAGCACCCCTGCCTCTTCAGTGGAGGGGCTGAAAGTTGAAACACGTGGCTCAGATACATAAGAGTGAGAATACCGACCTCAGTAGCTTGATCAATAAGGCGGCGGGCTTGTGACTTGGAGGTCGGTGGTTCAAGTCCCGGTTTCAGCGTAGATTTAGTAAAGCGAGTTTGAGTAGTTGTGATATCACGAGGGTGATTAATAACATAAATATGATAACTTTAACTTTAAAAACTCTAATAGTGAGAATAGAAAATTTAAACAATTATTTACCTCACAATAAATAAAGAGGTGCTATATTAAACTGTTAGCGTAATGGGACTTCTTGTATCGAGCGGAAAGTCTATAAAGCACTACTAACTACTATGCTATGCCTTCATGAACAAAATTTTCTGTAGATAGCATTCACAATTTCAAAAATAATAGTGCCCCGATTTTGTAGTATGGACTTTTGGCGGAGTTTAAATTTTTGACTCGAAAATCTCGAAGTAAATATTTTTGATTACCATCCCTGAATATAACCACTTGTCATGAAGAGGTTTGCTTGGCGCCACCATTTCATCCCTGTTTGTGGAGGAGTGAGAGAGAAAGAGCGAGAGAGCCGTTAAATGAAATGTTTCCATTTTTTTATTGCCTTTGGCTTCTTCAATGACGTTGATTTTATGTCTTTTCACCAATAGTTCTCTCTTTCATATCTCCCCGAATGGTCCGTGTGATATCTCGTTTGTAGGTGACCGTGTATACAGGGTGGACAAGTCGCAGGTTCTTGTTTTTATTTGAAATTTCTAATTTTACAATGTACAACTGTACATTGTACATGGCTTTGGAGTGCCTATCTATGTAAATTGACCAAACGTGGGTGTAGAGGACGGTGAGGAGAAATATATGTATAGGCTTTTTTTTGTTGAAGATGGGCCAACATGCCTCGGTTGTGAAGTAGGATTAGGGAAATACATATTATTATAGAGTCATGTGTCGGGTGTAGAAGAGGGGTGGGAGAAATACTATGGAAATGTCGGTGCTGTCGCCTTTCGGTAACATATACTAAAACTTTGTGTTGTACTGTTTGTTCATACCTTTTTGTGTATTAATTACTTTTTACTACTTGTGATATTACTTTTTTTAACATTATTTGATTTTAATCTTTGTGTTTATTGACATTTTTATTGTTGACATTGTAAATAGGGCTATTCCCGTAAATATACTCCCGTACACCGGGTATTTATTATCATTATAAAAAACGGTACTTGGCCCTCGTTCCAGAAAGCACTCTCATAATCTCCAAATCTTCCTTTCAACCGACACAGCGCATTCTGATTGGTTAATTCAAACCCAATTACTAATCAGAGTGCTTTGTGTGATTGAAACGGAAATTCGGGGATTCTGAGAGTGAAGAGTGTTTCTGGAATGGGCTACTGACAACCTCTTTCTTGATCCTCTATGAACACCACTGAATTAATGTTGTCACTGGCAATTCAAACTAGAGTCACATGGCGTGAACAACCACCCTGTTTATACAATATCCACTATGAAGATAGTATGGGTGCATTGTGTGAACTCTTCAATGAAATGTTCCTCCAGACTCTCTATTTATTTCTTCATCAACATTCACAATGGCCACATCCACAATGGTCTGAACATCTCCCCAATTGGTTTGGCATTCCTGTGTCCATTGTGTTGCTGTATTCAGCCAGGTACAACACTGGATCTTCAGGTAATAACAAGTGCCGAACCAGGGACGAACTAATATCTTAAGCGGATGATATTGTTGAAAACCAATGTTTGCCAGATTGTTGCTATGAACCAAATAGAATAAATTTAATTGAGAGAATGTATTTAGTTAATCGTATAAATGTACAGAATAATCAGTATAATCAGAAAAGTGAAAACACATCGTGAATGGGGTGACCAAGTTAAAATCACGATTGACCAATTTTCATACTTTAATCATATGAATTTTTTTCCCACATTATTGAGAAATCAGAGAAAGCCATTGTACGGCAACAAGTCTTGTCACCTTTCTAAAATTCCAAATTCTCTTTATAATTTCACAAAATCCAAAATTCACACCAAATGACAGGTACGGAAATATGAATAGTTGTCTAGAAGAACCACCTTTGTGAAAATTTCGATTTTTTTTTTTATTTAAAAAATGGAAATCTATGTGTAAGTCTTGAATCACTAGAGAAGTCAGCATACAAATTTTTTTTCCTACTCGTTTAAATTCGTCTTTTTTCTTTAAAAACAGAGCAAAAGTACCCTACTGAAAAACACAACTATTCATATATTGAGGAGGAGGGAAACCCTAGAATGACCCCTTAGTACCCTTCACAGGGTCGTTCCTGTCTCTGATCGCATATTATACATAGTTCGTTACCTAGAGGAGGACTATCTTGTATTTTAACAACCATTGTCGCCTTTATTCTATTGCGGATCAGATTCACCGAATTCGGGTTCTAGTGTTATGCGTGTGGGATGTGTTTGCATCGGGATTATTGTTATTACCGGTTCCATGAGACCCTGTGTGACGTCATACATATTGTTACACAGAGAATGAATGGCCCATGATAATACCTTGTTCAAACGCTTAATTGAAGTACTTGAAATGAATGATACAACAAAAAATGGACTTAAAAAAGGACCTGGTAGTAAACTTTTTTCGTTGTACAGAAGGTCTTTTTTCTTTTTAGTCAAGTGGTTAACGCGCTGGTCTGGTAATCCAGGTAGCGTAGGGGTCCGTTGGTTCGAATCCCACCCAGTACATAAATTTTTTATCATTAATTTGAGTCTATGGACCACAGAATAACAAGACTTTAAGGCTTAGGTGGTAGAAATGTTTTAAGCATTAATCTCGCCTGGTTGTTACCTTCCACTAAAAAGTGTTATTATTATTTTAAAGGATGGGAATCTACAATATAGTATCAAAATTTATTTTTTAAATTATTTCTTTCTTTTTTTATTGTTTATAGGTACCTATCTGAAAAATAACAACTGAAAAACTGGAGGGTATTAAGGAAATGTCATTTGAGAAATTGGATTTTATTAATAAATTTTAACCAATCGATTAGTCAATGCCTTCCTACTTCCCTTCTCTCTTATCTTTAATAATAATAATAAGATACAGGCTGCAATAAATTACCGATTATGACAGAGATAATATGAACAAAACAAGAAATGGGAGGGAGAAAGAAAAGAATTGGAGGGAGGAGGAAGGAGATAAAGAAAGGAATAGAGAGAGAGGAAAGAATGGACAGAAAGAGAGAGGGATAATACAAACACTATAGAAGCAGAGAGAGGGAGGTAGAGAGATATGATACGAATACAAGACTAGAGGAAGAGAGAGAGGAAGATTAGGAAGAGAAACTGAGAAGGAGATAGAGGGAGGAAAAGAAAAGATATTAACGATTGTGACAGAAATACTGCAGAAGAAATGGAGGAGAAGGAAAAAGATGAACACAATAAAGATAATATACATTGTTACAGATACAGATGTAGATAAGGAGAAAGAAGAGAGGAGGGGACACAGGATGGGTAGAGATGGAGGAGGATAAGAAGAGATTGGAGGGTGGAAGAAAGACGAGGGTGAGGGAGAAGGAGAATAAAGAGGGATAAGAGAGAGAGAGAGAATTAAAAACAAAAAGAAGAAAAGAGATTGGAGTGAGAAAAAAGAGAATGGGTAGAGGATAGAGGAGGTGGAAAATTAGAAATGGGAGAGGAGAGAGAGAAGAGGAAGTGAAAGATTAATAACATGACTTAAGGTATCTCCTTAACACTTATGAATTAGCAGGCAATTCTTTGTTCTTTTGACAGCTTGGAATTAGCGTTACCTTTCCTGTGCTAAGACGGGGGACTAGGGAGCGTCCCATTACACCAACAGTTTCCTTCAGGAACAATTTGCTTTCCCATTGGGAACAAAGAATCGTGTTTAAATTTGTAAGCCTTCTCAAGTTGCATGAGGATTTCAAGATTATGATTCAAATGATGAGTTCTTCGCATATGTTATGTCAAGACGCACGGAAATATTGTTTCTTTTTTCTCCTTCATTGACCCTTTTAAAAGAAGAAAATTAAGAGAAGCGACTTTAATTTTCTTCCTAACGAATAAAACAGACGGTCTAGTCTAAGGTCTCCTGGAATATTTTCTAGAACTATCCAACGCCCATTTCACTTTTAAGATTCGTTCAAGAGTCTTGGACGGAAATATGCCTTAGGACAGTTTCGTCGGTTCTTTGCTTTGCTTGATTCATTTAAAATTTGTTTTAATTCGATATTCTAAAGGATTTTTTGAAATAATTGGATACTGTGGCGACCTTAATACCGAGGGCGACATTACTAACTGAAGAAGCGAACATCCACCGAAATAATTTTGAACTTATAAAATTGCAGCTATTTCCTCGTTTCCTCGTGGAAATTAATTTGCAAAATTCGCGCTCTAAATAATCCACGGTGTTGCAGCAAAATTGAAATGAAATTACATGGAGAAAAAAAAATAACACTTAAATTATTTGACTTGAGCACCGCCATCGCGATAATCTGCGTTTTCAGATACTGCTTGAATACTCCGCTAAATAAGATATACAATTAATATATTACATGGCTAACTTTTATTATTATTATCATTATTAAATGCTTTATTCTTTATTAAATAAAAAGATGTACAATTGTATATGTACAATAAAAATAATTATTATAAAAAAAATAGAAAAATGGAGACAGTATAAACAATCAAATGGAAAGAAATAGATAAATACATATGTCCTGATTAAGGGGCGGGGTTATTGCCTATGGCAATCTCTTTCACCCAATCCTAATGAAAAGAGCTGAATTTAAATTGCAACCTGCAACTTCTTCTATTTGACTTGAGAACCACGCATATTACCAGCGTGGATGGCACGTTGAACATCCCAGTTTTCGTTCTGTCACTCAAGTTAGGCGTCCAGCAAGGCAAGGACTTGGATGGGTGACCATTGAAATTCGAACCCTCTTCCAGGCCCCGCTCAGGCTGGGTGAGGTTAAGGTTCGTGAGTTTCCTGTGAATGAAGTGTAATAAAATCTCTGTCGTCTCTAATTATGGATTGCAAAAAACTAACTATATAAACTAACATACATAAATATTCAGACATAAAGGCAAGAGGGTTTGATTTAGTTGTGATGGCTGTTGAGACGATGGGAGTTTGGTGTAAGGAAGGAAAAGAATGGATAAGGACAATTGGGAAGAAAAGGATTGATAAAGGAACCGGAAGATCAATGATGCTAATATTAACAGAGAAAATAAGTTTGGCGATTCAGAGGGGCAATGCTGCCAGTGTGTTGTCAGCATTGCCTTCTGAAGAAATGAATGCATTGTTTTATTTATAAAATGAAAAGAAATAAAAGTCTAGCCAAAAACCAAAAAAAAACTACATGGATTGCGTAGTCGTCGGCCATTAGTAAACTTGGTGGGCCATTAGCCATTTGACTATGTTTGAAAGTGTTTGTCAAGTCCTAGATTAAATCTGTCCATTAGCAACTATCCTTTTCCAAAGTTGCTAATGGAACCGACCTCAGTAGCTTGATCGATAAGGCGGCAGACTTGTAACCTGGAGGTCGGTGGTTCAAGTCCCGGTTTCAACGTAGAATGCGAGTTTCAGTAGAGTTTGAGATAGGTAACTATTAAATTATTAAAACTATTATTAACTAGTTGCTAATGGACAGATTTAATCAAGGATTTGAGAATTATTTAATTTTCCGAAGGTAAAACTCTCGAGTGTCGATTTGAAGACTGTGCAGAAACTGTCTTTGGCAACTGTTCCACGGAATCCGCCTGAAAGAGAGACAGAGCAATGTCCCAATGTGGGAGAGAGACGAGAGGAAGAAGGAGAGAGAGAGAGAGAGAGAGAACGTGAGAATGGAATGTTGAAAACCTGAGCGACTATCAGAGGCGATGTCCATGCATAACAACAAGCCACCAGTGGGGCATCGCGAGGTGGGGAGAGGATCAGCAACAATCCCTTGAGAAGCATCGAGCCTGAGCCCTGATTCAATTGGGGGCAAACCAATCCGTTTTTGAGTGTGTGCGCATACGCATGGAATAGAAGTTTTGTATTCCTCGAGACTCTAATGTGCGAAACTCGGGATTATCGAATAGGACTTTAAAAAATAAACCAGACTACTGTCCCTTAATTCGACGTTTTAACACTCTCGCATTGTAGTTCGACTTGAGGGACGCTCTGGCTTATCTTTGTTTTAATCCTGTTTTATAATTCGGCCCTATCCTGCCAATTATTCTAAAATTATGATACTATTGATGTAAAAAAAGTTATCATATTTGTGTTGAACCTTGATCACTTTCTCGATATCACAACTAATCAATCTCGCGTTACTATATATACGCTGGAACCGGGACTTGAACCACCGACCTCCAGGTTACAAGTCCGCCGCCTTATCGATCAAGTTTCCTTCTACACCCCCCTCCCTAGAGAAAGTCGCTCCACCACTGGGTCGCTAACAATACGAATTATCCTGTGAGCTGGTTAGGTTTAGCGCCCCTAAATCATAACACGAGTTGCAATGTGCAGGACGCCCCCGGGTGATTTAACTCTTGATTCTATCGATCCCGTGCTTCCTCCAATGGAGAACTCCACCTGGGAGCTTTGTAGAGGTGAAATCACTCTTAGTATAATGTTAACCGACCTCAGTAGCTTGATCGATAAGGCGGCGGACATGTAACCTGGAGGTCGGTGCTTCAAATCCCGGTTTCACGTAGATTTAGGAGTAATAATAATAATATCGCCTTATTTATTACTGCCCGATTAGGACTATTAAAGTCCCATTATTTCAACAGTATGCCCAAGACACATTATTCTGTGGTAAAAATCCCAAATGGGAAGATAACTTATCATGTCTCGCCTGGGTAGAGTAGTTGTGAGGAAACCATAGGTTCAAAATAATAATAATGTCGCCTTATTTATAATGCCCGAATAGGACTATTAAGCTCCATTATTCCAGCAGTAAACCCGAGACATATTATTATGTGGTAAAAATCCCAAATGGGAGAGGATTACTTGTCATGTCCCGGCTGGGTTTCGAACCCGCAATATCTAGATTCACAGAGTGCCGTCTTTACCACTGAGCTACCGGGACAGACAGATTAAATGTCCTTATCAAGGAGCTGTTAGAGCTTCCACAAAGGAAAATATTTTATAATAATAATAATAATAATATTGCCTTATTTATACTGCCCGCTTAGGACTATTAAGTCCCATTATTCCAGCAGTAAGCCCAAGACATATTACTATGTGGTAAAAATCCCAAATGGAAGGAGAACTTGTCATGTCCCGGCTGGGTTTTGAACCCGCGACCTCTGGAATCTCTGGATTCACAGAGTGCCGCCTTTACCTACCGGGACAGACAGATTAAATGTCCTCATCAAGGATTTTTTTTTTTTGATAATATTATAATATTTTGATTGATAATAATATTAAAGAAGGAGCTACTAGACCTTCCACAAAGGGAAATATTTTAACTCTTCATAGATATTTTCAACAAAATATTGCTCTTCACATTTGATTTGGACAATCAAAAAATAAATACATACTCATTTTGAGTCACTCACAAATCTCCTGGGTTTACAAGTTACTGTATTTAACAAAGACCTGTAGTTCAGACTCAGATTCCTGTTAGAGAGGGAGCAATGTGCGAGCGCCCAATTTATTAGTCATCCTCCATGTCTGGGAGATTACAGTCATTGTGAGTGCCGGCAACCTTTCATTACCTAGTTAAACATTTCATTACCAGAGGACGCTGTAGTTAAGCAACATCCAGCACAGCTCGGTAATAGACGGGTGACGTGGTTCATGTCATTAATGGACCATCTCATGGAAAGTGGACACGGTCTCTCGTTTAGTCAGCTGAATGTTGAATAAAAGTTATAAATTGTGCGCTTGTACTTGTCCACAAAACAATTGATTTTCATCACCCATACTACTTTTCCATTAATTCTCTCTGAAATAGCATTTCCAAATATATCTGAAAGTATCTAGTTTGGTGGTCTAACAACTGATAATGGTCTGCGATAAAAATTGATGAGAAACCTCAGAGGGTAAAAAAGAAATCCATTAACAACATAAAAATCAAAATCGCTATTGAAGAGAAATATTAAATGATTGAAAAATGGGTATGGCTCATCACCCAAAATGGTAAAAAGATTTGATTATATGTTTTATTAATAGACGAATTCTCACAATTATGTCAATTATTGGATGTATGACGATCAGTGGCGGCTATTCAAACAGAGAGAGGTGAAATGAGGTTATGTGGAAAATGATATAAAATCAGAAAAGAAGAGGCAGATGGGTGGCAAATGGTAAACTGATAATCAGTCAATATAAAATCAATTTGGGTGGAAATGTATATATTTTTGGGATTCAGTGTAAAATATAGAAATTAGAATGTTCACAGATACATGACCCAATATTTTAATTACTAAAAGACCCAAGATTGTAATTTTTACATTTACCAATTCCTGCTTCAATGGATGGACCTTTATTTATTAGGTACTTTCTTTGAAAAAAGTATGTATTGTCAATAAAAAGAACTAAATATGTACTCGAAGAAAGATCTATCCCTCACTGATTTGATTGCTCAAGATTCCTTAAGTATAGGGTTGCCGAGTTCCAATATCCTATTGATAATAGCATTTCTATTGATTATAGCATTTAAGGTGTCTAATTCTATGTTATTGTTTATGATATAACCCGTCTCACACTGCTTATCAACATTTTTTAACATAAACTGTACATATTTAGAATAATTATGGTATTCAAATCAAAAGTATTTAATTTTCCCAGTAATCTTTTACTCATCCTTGTGTGTATTTTGATTTTGCTTGCAGGTATGTTTGATCCATCGATCTGTCTAGCTGTCTAGAATGATCTATTTCATTTCGAATATGTTGGAGGTTGTGGTGAGTTTTCGTAGAGATAGTAAAATAACTACAGTGAGAACTTTCTAGTTTCTAGTCAATATTTTATAATATACAATAAATATTATATTATATGTATGCCCTGAGAGACTTGAGATAATATAATCTTAAATCTAGTAGACCTGAGTATTCTCACTTTTCTGTTTATATACTGATACTGAAATGATTAAGTTCAATTAGATAAATGAGAAGAAAAATCGTTCACCAGGAGTAACAGAAAGAACAGTATTGAGTATGCCTAGTTCACCTAGTTGCAATGTTTACTCTTAACACTTCTATTTATTCTTACTGTTTGTTTACAACAATACTTTCTCAAGACAAGCATTCGTGTGGGCGGATTGGACTGAGTTTTCTGCACGAAGTCCGTTCGAATCTCTCATGGTCGTACAAGCTATTCTGTTTTAATATTTGCAAAATGTCATAAATGCATAATGAAAAGATAGAATTTGATTATTAATACTTAAAAAACAATTACTGATAAAGCAATTTTCTTTGCTCTACAAGGGAAAGTAGTAGTCAAACTAAATTTTCTTGTTTACAAAACTGTTTTGAGACTAAACAAATAGTTAGCCAGGCAAGGCAGATATAATTACCGAGCCACAGGCCAATGGACATGTGATTCCCTGTGTTGAGAACGTTGTTGATCGTGCTATCAGCACGTTCATTGTATTAGTCATACCCTCAGCGCAGGCGCAGACACTCTCCAGACGCAGACTTGGTGGCACCTCATGTTCCCCTGATCCGCGAATTTTTATTTTGGCGTTTTGTATTCAGGGCCCAAGGGTGTTGGTGTTAGGAGGTCATAGACAGCACGATGTTCGAAGATGGTTTAGTTAATTAGTATCCAAGTCAATTTGCCTGCGGCTAAGGATATCCGAATTTGTTGGCGATCAGTGTCAAGGGTGTGGCTAAAGAGATGAACGAGAAACGGATAGTGATTTTATCAATGTACAATTATTTTGATTTGACAAATTTTGTATTCATTATAGAGCAGAATTTTTTACTGTATACATTATACAATAGTCTGGATACAATAGTAGATTCTATTGTATCCAGAATACAGCCATTACTTATGAAACTTTTTCTATATGGTGATTGGCGTTACTAATATAGAAAATGACCTGTCTAGAGATAGAGGGGTTGCCACAGTAGAACCCTGTAGTTCATATCGAAGGTTTTGTTGATGAACTTGGGACTCGAACCACCGACCTCCAGGCTGCGAGTTCGCTGCCTTATCGATCAAGTTACTGAGGTCGGTGTTGACGTTTGTTTATGTTTACATAGTGAACATGGTCAGGTTTCTGTTGGTCAGTTGTATTTTTATCTAAGACGTAGAACGCAAGTTCATTTGTTTGTACCATGTTATATTGTAAGTTTGTGACAAAACTTAAATTGCTGACCTTTTTTTTTCTTGAGTGTTTGATGATATGGTTTATGTATTTCTTTATTTTCTTTCATCTTCGGACCGATAAGTTTTTGCCAGTCACAGCAATTGTGCAATCCAGTCTTAGAAACACCGTAGTTATAGTTCTTTATTCTCCTTCACTTTATCCTTTACGATATATGCCATGTCCACAAGTTACTCGTATCTGTTGCCCCTGTTCCATGATTCTAATGCATTTTCAAATCATAGAAATAAATAAATTGTCCTTCTTAATTATTTAAGTAAGTTGTCATCTGCAGTTCTAATTATACGCTATATAATATTATCATTATGAATATTATCCTAGGTATGTTAATTTCTTAATGTTAGATTCTATTGTTTCTACCTTTCTATTAGGCCTTCTTGTTTTCCAAGCAGGCCAACAATCTATTTTTAATTCATTTTTTCTTGTTTACAAACAATAACCGTTGTGCTCAGTCTAGCTAGTCTAATTATTTACGAATTCCTCTACACCAAGTCCTATGGTTCAATCACTTACCAACTTTCTCTGTTTCCATTGTTTTTGTTGCGTTTCCTTTATACTATTTTCTTTTTTATCCTTGTGTTATTTCTTTCAAAACATTGTTTCATAGTCTTTGCGTAACCTGCAGGCTTCGTGTTATCTTGCTCGTAATTGGCGAACTCATTATCAGCACTTGTATTGTTGTTATTTCGATTGTTGCTATGTAAGGTTGATTCATTTATAATCAGGTCTTTTCAAGAGAATTTCTTTTCTTAAAAAGAAACTTTTTACTCCGACGAATGCCGTTGTGGACGTTCGTCGTCCGTCACAATAGTTCATAATATATGGTATTCATATGGTTTCTAACAGAATAGTTCATATGGTATCCGGAAACGTTTTGTGACTTTCCCACCCTTAGCTACTAAATCCGCTACATCTTCTTTTATAAGTTATTATAAGTTAAAAATATTTGCACATTTCAATAGATCACAAATTTGCTTTAAGATTACAAGGGTGGTGCGGAAGAGAATGCCGTTGGTATCAGCACCGCCCTTGATCAAGTTTTGTTTTATTAATCTCAATTAATATGTTAAATTATAATAACATTTCAAAAGTATATAAAAATCTGATCTGAGCATACTTCGAGAGTATTTTTTCAAAATCGATGCTAATCAACTTCCAATGTCTTCCTGAAAATTTTCCTAGAAATTTGGTCAAGTAATTTAGGTTCACCCTGTAGAAATCTTCAAGATGTTCCACATTCTGCAAAGCGAAAAAATCGATGTCTTCGTCCGTCTGTCTCTCATTGATCTTAACTACGTTAAAGTTTTTTTTTTTTTTTTAAAATTCCTCATTAAAATAAATCCTCTCAAACACCGACTCAAGCATAACTTTTAATTTCGTGAATCAGACATTCTCGCCCACACCTTCGCCAAATCCATTGCGAAATTCTAACCATGTCTTTGTCCACCGACACCGAAATAAATCGCGAGACTCACCAGTGACGCCAGTTTGTAAATTAAAATCAATTAATCAACCAATGTAATCACATCGCCGGATAATTATTATTTCGTTTCTTTTTTTTCAGTACAAGATTTCTAAATTTGAAATTGAGCAAAAACAAATGAGAAATTGGACAAAGTGTTGACGTATTGATGATTAAATTAAGTTTCATTATAATTAATGACTCCCCCCGCCTTAATTCGTGTTCCGTTGGATTTAATTTCAAATCTGTGAAAAAATGTGTAATGGACTTATGCATGTTCCGTGATTGAGAGAGAAATGGGTTTATTAAACCCTTCTGTCTGGGTGACCCAGGTCCGAATAACAACTAACTAGAAATTTTCCACTCTGCTGGTTATACCTCTATACCACCGGAGTCCATAACTTAATTACCTCATGGGGAAAAAATGATTAGCTGTTGGATTTGAGAGCAACCAGTGTCGATATTTTTCACTGAAGTTAAACAACATTTATCGAGGTTAAGAATTGGATGAATAACCAATTAAATTCCAACCCTCTATCCCGGTCCAACCCAGTGAGGATGAGAATAATATGGGTAGCTAGTTTGTAAATTTCCAGCGAATGGAGGGTAAAACCCCCGTCCAGGGCCGTATCCAGGATTTTCGTCAGGGGGGGGCCCAAATAGTATATAATAATAATAATATTACTAGCGGGTTACACCCGCCGCGGCAGGTGTAAACGGCGCGCCGCTTGGCCAGCCCATCGGACACACACACACACACACACGCACGCACACACGCACACACACACACACACACACCACACACACACACACACACACACACACACACACACACACAAACAGCACACACAAACAGCACACACACACTCACACATGGAGAGAGATTGTGTCAAAAAAGTTGAATATTTTGTCTTTACCCGGCGAAGCTCAAGAACAGCTCATCAGAATTTTGCGATCGATATGTCAAATGAAAGCTCAGATCCTTGCCTAGAACTTTTTCTCTTTGAATTGATCAGTCGTCACTTCAAATTTCGAGAAAAAATGTCATTTACCTTTAAAAACGTGACTATTTTACGTGTTACCCATCCATATTTTTACCTTACTTGGCGTAGCTCAAGAACGGCTCAACAGAAATTCGCTATCAATGTGTCAAATGAAAATTCAGACCCTTGCCTAAAACTTTCTCACTTTGAATTGATAGGTCACTTCAAATTTCGAGAAAAAAATGTGATTCAGCTTTAAAAACGTGACTATTTTACGTGTTACCCATCCATTTTTTACCTTAAATTAAAAGGTTCTTACTAAGATAAAAAATGGTTATCAAATTCGTGTTCAGAACCTCAAAAAATCTATGAATTGATATGTCACAACCCACATCTAGGATAAATAATAAAAAAGTTAGTCCAGGTGGACCCTCCCAAAATACCGGTAATTAGAGTCGGGTACCAAAAAGTTCAAGATATGAAAAAAATATTCGGGACAAACCCCAATGTTTTTTATTTAAAGAAAAACTTGTTCCCATGAAAATTTCATATCTCTTACTATTTAGCCAGAACCACCAAATTCTGTCAAAAAGCGACCACCGGTGGCACTGATTTTTTCCAAAAGTTTCATGCTGCGTCCTCTATACATTTATCACCCTCTGAGCCAAATTTCAAGTCTCTAGCTTCTGCCGTTCTTGATAATATCCTGTTTACAGACAGACAGATAGACACACGGAACAATGGCTGAAACTTTGGATTTAGGCTCTGGAGACCCTAAAACGTGTTTTGGCATTGAAAACTCACTATCGAAAATTTTCGGTGATTCCATTACTTTCCTTTCTATAGGATAAAGAAAGTAAAAATAAATCATAAGCACCGTGTTTTGCACTTTCCACTTAGGATTCTACTTGGTACGTACATAATATTATGTTGTAATGAAGTTGGTTTTTACTGTTTATTGTGTTTAGGAATCAACATGTACGTATGTAGATATGTAATGTACCTAGAAAAAAATCCAAGGCAGGGGGGCCCAGGACGAGAGCCTGCGTTCAAGTAGGAATTTCGAGGAGGGGCCCGGGACGAGAGCCTGCGTTCAAGTAAGAATTTCGAGGAGGGGCCCGGGACGAGAGCCTGCGTTCAAGTAAGAATTTCAAGGGGGGGCCCAGGACGAGAGCCTGCGTTCAAGTAAGAATTTCGAGGGGGGGCCCGGGACGAGAGCCTGCGTTCAAGTAAGAATTTCAAGGGGGGGCCCAGGACGAGAGCCTGCGTTCAAGTAAGAATTTCGAGGGGGGGCCCGGGACGAGAGCCTGCGTTCAAGTAAGAATTTCAAGGGGGGGCCCAGGACGAGAGCCTGCGTTCAAGTAAGAATTTCGAGGGGGGGCCCGGAACGAGAGCCTGCATTCAAGTAAGAATTTCAAGGGGGGGCCCGGGACGAGAGCCTGCGTTCAAGTAAGAATTTCAAGGGGGGGCCCAGGACGAGAGCCTGCGTTCAAGTAAGAATTTCGAGGGGGGGCCCGGGACGAGAGCCTGCATTCAAGTAAGAATTTCAAGGGGGGGCCCAGGACGAGAGCCTGCGTTCAAGGTGAGAATTTCGAGGGGGGGCCCGGGACGAGAGCCTGCGTAATTTCGAGGGGGGCCAAGCTCGAGGGGGGGGCCGGGCCCCCTGGCCCCCCCCCTAAATACGGCCCTACTCCCGTCCCGATATGACCTCGATGTTGAGGAAAAAAAGTTAGGCACTTGGTATTGATTAAAAACTCTCTTTACAAAGCACCTTACATTAATAAAGTGTTGGGTGGAAGAGATTGCCACAGGCAATAACCCCGTCCTTTAGGTATTAGGACATTAACTTCATTCTCTTTTTTTTGCTCTTATATCTTTGCTCAATCTTTTTGTTTTTTTTTCTTTATAATTTCATTATATTTTACTGTATATATTTTTGTTCTACCTAATAAAGCTTACTATAATAATAATAAGTCTTACTAATTACTAATCTTACTATTACACTGAGACACCTTTAATTGAGCTTGCTACTTGGTGGCTTACAAAAACCAGCTTACTGCTCTCTTCGGTTCTCTCGAACAAAGAGGAATGTCAAGTCTGTGCAAGAGATTGGACAAGACGCCGTCAGTTCTTACACAAGAAGAATACCTGGGGCAAGCTGAAACAGAAAAACAGAAACATCTAGAACCTCATGCAGCTCTTGTTCTACGGCAAATACATTTGCTAAGAAAATAAATGCAGCGAAAAAACTCATCTTTTAAAATTGTATAGAAAAAAGTTCCGTACAAATGTACCATTCCCTCCCCCCCCCCTTCTACCTCCCTATGTTCCCACCTCCCAAATAGTGTTTCCTTGTGCTATTGTGTTTTAAATTCCTTTTTTTCCACCATTTAGTTTTTCTCCCAATTAGTATTATTCAGTGGTGCAGTTTTAAATTCGTTATATGGAGGAAAGTACAGGTGTACCGCCATCTCTTGGTACTTAGTTACTTACTCAGCGCACATAGTGAGAGATTGAGGTCGTCTGGCAAGTGGTTTGAAAAATACCTTCGACATTATTTTGCTCAGTATTCAAAAACTACAAGAACACTGAAAATAAGCAATGGTGAGGAGAAGAAGAAATGGATGGGTGACCGTTTCCGTAATTTGAATTCATACATGGTCACTAGGGAATCCACAGTGTGATGGCTATTCCCGGCTCCATACAGGCTCGGTGAGGTCAATTTGAGTATCAGCTGGGTGTTTGCCCTGTGAATGTTGGGTAATGAATACTCCGTCGTGATATGATCGTGAAGTTAGTAGGTTGGAACGATGTTAATCCCAAATAATTGAATAATCAAATTTACCTATATGAAATGTTTCAATAATACGTTTTGCATCTTCTCCTGTTGATAGTTCAGAGTTTTTTGTTTGTATATATTTATACACACTCGTTTTGTTTTTCTTGGTGTTGCAAAACTAGCGTTTTGCTTGATGTTGAAAATTTAAGAATAAAAATGTCCGTTAGTAATTATCTGAAAAATAACGATAGGGAAACTGTTCTTCTTCTTATGCCACTGATAGCGTGGCTTTGTCTTGTCTGCTTTTATCAGACATAATTATGTGCATTGTTTCTTCTCAGGGTGTCCTCTTAGCTTAGCACTTCATTTTCTTTTATAATACTTTCTCTCAGCACTTCATTTCTCCCTTTCCTCCTTCTATTGTTCTCACTCTCAGTATTCTCTTCCTTTTCTTCTTCTTATTTGGTAGTTAAGGTAAGGTAGGGTAAGCTAAGGTAAGATAGGTAAATCTAAGGTAAGGTAAGTTAGGGCAAAGTCAGTTTCCCACTGAGTACAACATTTATTCTATCGTCGCTATCAACTGCATTCACTGAAAACTAACAAACCAGCTACGGACATTAACCTCATCCAGCTTGAGGGGGGTCGGGAATAGCCACCATCACTGAGGTTCGAATTCCCAATCTCTCTGTCTCTCTCTTATATCTATCAATTTTTGTGGGTAGCAAAAACATTCACTTCAAGAAAGTATAAATATGCAAATTACAAAGAAAACAAAAGTATGTAGCTTTTTTCTACGAGTCGAGCTTCTTTTTTTTATTATCGTTTACATCCGTAAGGTTTCACAAGGTCGACACTCAACTGTTTATGTATGGAAAATGGTGAAAAGTATTAAAATGTATTGATTCACGACCCATTGACAAGCAGCTCTGATTTCATTTATGTACACTCTACATTTGTACAGGTCTGCCAAGTGAAATCCATCGTGTCGGTCATGTGATACATTAAATTAATTCGATTTGCGTTTGATCAACTACCCTTTATTCGTTTTTCCCTCCTTCCCTCTCTCTCTCTCTTTCTCTCCCTCGGTCTCGCTCTCCCTCTCTCTCCCTCTCTCTCTCCCTCTCTCTCCCTCTCTCTCTCTCTCCCTCCCTCTCTCTCTATCTCTCTCCCTCCCTCTCTCTCTCCCTCCCCTCTCTCTCCGCCTCTCTCTCCCCCTCTCTCTCCCTATCTCACTCTCCCTCCCTCTCTCTCTCCTTCTCCTCTCTCCTTCTCCCCTCTCTCAAACTCCCTCCCTCCTCTCTCCCCCCTCTTTATCTCTCTCACACTCCCTCCTTCTCTCTCTCTCTCTTCCTCTTTTTCTACATCTACTAACATTGAAGTTTTCCTTTCTTTTTTCCCAGATCATTTCACTTTAAACATCACCATTCCCAAAGTGAATTATACTTGACCAAGTGATCAATGAAATTCTATTGAGTAACTTCTACTCTGGCGGTTAACGCGCTAGTCTCGTAATCCAGGTAGCGTAGGGATCCGTTGGTTCGAATCCCACCCAGTGCATGAATTTTTCCTCATTAATTTGAGTTTGTGAACACGTAATAATAAGACTGAGGGTTAGGTGGTAGAAAATGCTTTGAGCATTAACCTCGCCTGGTGGTTACCTTCCACTAAAGAGTGTTATTATTATTATCATCATCTACAATCATATTACCTCCAAGAAGGTTTTAGGTTATATTTTCAATGTCAATAACGTTACATAGATGTACGTCTACAGTTAACACTGGGATTGTTTGATATTTAATTATTATGTGGTCACGTTATTTTGTTTTACATTTATTAGATGTTGCGACCATTATCAAATACATGAGAACAGATAAGTACATCAGGTTGTATTCGAACTCACTAATCTTCACGCTACCTGGATTATGAGACTAGCTCTTCAACCACTTGACCATACCTCTACAAAAAATGCGAACAGAATAATTTGGTTAAATGACTTGCTTAATGAGTAATGACATTCAACAAAAATAGAGGCGGGTTATTTTTGTCTGGTTATTATTATTTATTTGTTTTTAACGTGGAAGTAATTTCCTACTTTCCACCGACTTTCTATAATCTACTTATGTTTCCCCATCTTCAGTTCCTACTGGGAAAACGTTATTTTTCTCGAAGTCTCTCATCTATGTACCGCTCTAAGTCATAAACATAGTATTATGTTGGAAAGTTATTGGGGGGGGGGGGGGGGGGGGGGGGGGATATGCAATTTATTCTGCAATATATTATTATATTATGTATGAAAATATGTACTCTACTCTATTATCTAAAGGCGCTTGAGAAGGACCGTTTTCTTATTTTTTTATCCTCTTTGAACTTTCCATGTCTGTGCTGCTCCCGATGTTCCTCTCCATTGTTTTTCCGAACGTTCACAAGATGCGATTACGTTGTCTGAGCTCCGGGGGAGATGACAAACACACAAGGCTCAGGAAGCCACTTGAGAGAGAGGAAATTGATGGCGTACTGGAGGAGGGGGGGGAGAGAAGGTGGAAGAGAGAGACAAGGAAGAGGAGTATGGGTAAGGAGGAGATGGAAAGGGAGAGAAGAGAAGAGGAAGGCAAAGGTGAGAGAGGGGAGGAGGAAGGATGTGTAGGAGGAAAGAGAAATCGAGAGAGATAGGAGAAAGAGGAGGCGGTGAACGAGAGAGAGACAAGGAAGAGGAGTATCGGGAAGGAGGAGATGGAAAGGGAGAGAAGAGAAGAGAAAGGCAAAGGTGAGAGAGGAGGTGGAAGGATGTGTAGGAGGAGAGAGAGAGGTGAGAGAGAGAGAGAGAGAGAGAGAGAGAGAGAGTGAGAGTGAGAGTGAGAGAGAGAGTGAGAGTGAGAGAGAGAGAGAGAGAGAGAGAGACATAGGAGGAGCAGGAGGAAGAAGTGAAAGAGAGAGACCCGGACGAGGAGTATGGGGAAGGAGAAGGTGGGAAGGGAGAGAGGAGGAGAGGAAAGCAGAGGAAGAGACAGGAGGAGCAAGAAAGAGAATAAGGAAGAAAAAATTGAGAAGGAGGAGAAGAAATAGAGTAGGAGGGGAAAGGGGACGAGATATGGGATTTTTTTGTGTGCAAAAAATGAGTTAAGATCGGTTTTTCAGCCAATTTTTCATTGAACTGAGGGTGAAGGGTTTGACACTGGTAGTGGTTGGATTCTATTTTGAGGTTGTTCGAATTTTGGGTGCTGGGAGCGGGTTATGGGGAAGAAACCGCGGTACGGGATTTTTGAGAAAAAAAAGCTAGTTCAAAGACGAGGAAAGTGTTTTTCTACCACGCTGACTGAACTTGAGGTTAAGGGTTCGATTCTGGCATTTTCTTCTTTAACGTTATGTTGGTGATGTACCTTGTTATGATGGTGAAGCAGTTGAAAGTCGCTGTTTTCGACATAGCGTACGTATACGACAGCTTGCCATGCTTATGAAGATAATATACCATACTGATTGACGTCTTTGTAATACATCTGTGGCGCTAAGTCTAGATATTGCTTACTGTCTTAAAGGGAAAACGAATGCGAAGCCATGACTTCAGATCTTGATTGTTTCTATTAATTTCGCCATAAATTTGTAATTTGTTTGCCGTGAAACAAAATGAGGTATCTACATACTTCCTAAAAAGAGATAAATAAATAATTAAAGTTAAAGAATGAAAACCACAGCATTTTCAAATTTTCAGAACAGCAAAGGCGAGACCGAAACCCATTCTGATGGGTTAGAAAAGAGGTGCAACCTGTGCCAATCATTTTGCTAGGATCCTGATCTTGGAAACCAGAACTATTAACGAGTAGTTATAGCTAAGAGGATTCAGCAGATCTTACTCTGGAAGTAGGTACCGGGGCAGAGGATCTTGGTGAAACAAGTTGGCACATGCACAAACAGGACAAGAGAGAAAGAAGAAGAAGAACACGACTGGGAGTCTAAGAAGAAGAAGACTGGAATGCATTGATTTTACAGGGTCTGAAAAAAAACCGCAATCGATTTTTTTTTTTCGCAATTGAAATATTTCCATCAAGTTTTGTATTTGTTTACGTTGCACATACACAGGATAGAGTATTCGTTAAAAGTTTGCTATTTGTTTGTTTAATTGTTTACAGGCAATTGTCAAAGTCTAATGTTTATAGTCTAATGTTCATAGTCTAATTTTACTAATGTTTAAAATAATTATATACCAGACGTATGCTACATTTAAAAACCATTGTCATAGTCTATGTTGTGGTATCTGTATGTTTGTATTTAGTTTGTAAAAAATAGGATGTTATTATTGTATGTCAGCATATGAATATCAATTATTCATTCATGAATAATAATCATACACCTTTTTTGGGACTCGTCTTCTGACTGACAACAAAGATTTTCGTTTAGCAGAACAACAGAACTATCAAAACACTGTGGTCGTAAGTAGAAAAAACATTACAAATCCATTAGAAGATGTGAACGAAAAATCATAAAGTACCAATATGAACAGAAAGATGATTAAAATCACTTATAAATATTTATTAAATCATGGAAAACATGATAAAACGTAACATTATTCCCCAAACCCCCGTGATTATCATCCTTAACAACACCAGACACATCAGGATTAGTACTTCACTAACAAGTACATAAATAATAACAGTGACAAGAACTCTATCCACATCAACAGCAACTATAACAACAACAACAAATACAGCAGCAACAACAACAACCATAACAACACCACAAAGGAGACAAGCATGAACTTGAAACCAAGATCCAAGTGAGAAGTGCTAACAACAACAAAACTCTTGCAATGAGACCCATAGTCTACTGGGTTCAATTGGGAGATCTAATTCCAACATAGAAGCATCTGTAGCTCGATACTCAATCGATGGGGCGGCGGACTCTTAACCTAGAGGTCGGTGGTTTGAATCCTAAGCTGGCAAACATCGGGATTTTGTAAAGACGGATTTGAGTTACAGCCCTTCGGGGGTATTAATAATACTAATAATATCACCTTATTTATACTGCCCGATTAGGACTATTTAGTCCCAGTATTCTAGCAGTGAGCCAAGACGTATTATTATGTGGTAAAAGTCCCAAATGGGAGGATAACTTGTCACGTCCCGGCTGGGTTTCGAACCCGCGACCTCTGGAATCTCTGGATTCACAGAGTGCCGCCTTTACCATTGAGCTACCGGGACGGACGAAGTTGGTGTTTGAATTTGAATGTTTGTGACGTCACTCTTGTGGTTCATACAAGAAATAATTTCAGTCAGACTGAACGGATTTCAACGATTTTTTTTTTTACACATAGAGGAAACGTATTGCAGATGGTCCCATTATATATTAATCTTCCAACTAGCGGATCTTACAGATAAATACCTTGCACCTTACCTCTAACTTTTTTCTTAAACTCTAAACGCGAACCCGATTCGTACCTATATGCGTGTTTTTTTTACGTTTGTAAATAATTTAGAATACATTATTGTAGAGTTCTGTATTTTAGAATTTCTGTATTTAAGTCTGATAACGTGGTCCAAAAAATGCAAAAATAAGGTCTTCAACTTACCTATACAGATTTTTTGTATAATTTAGATAGAAGTAAAAACGCTAACTATCAGCTTTAACAATGAGAGCACCCTATGGTTATTATAATAAAGATACAACACCTGGTGGTCCTTCTTCTGTTTTATCCTGCCTGGTGAAGAATTTTTTAATTTTGATAAAAGCTCTTTCCTTTTCTTTTTCTAATAAAAAACTCCCTTTACTAGAAATATCTTCAGAGCAGGTCTTCTATGAAAAGCTTTTCTAGGAATTAGTTTGATAAAAGATATTCATCACTAAATAAAACCTCTTAACTGTTCTTAGTGAATACAAGGCACGGGGAATATAACTGATGGATTCAACGAATCTTTTTTAGATAACGAAAATGTATTTAAAGCTTTGGCAGTGGAAACAATGGGCCCCCGTTCTGCGACTAATTGGAAAGCTTTCATTGACTCCTCGGGAACCTACCTGGTAGGAAAGACCGGAGACTCCCAGGAAGCAGCCTTCCTCGTTCAAAGGATCTCACTGGCAGTTCAAAGAGGAAACGCTGCCAGTGTACTGGGCTCATTTCCCTCTACGCTAGCCTCTGACGATGTTTATAACATTTAATTAAGTAATAAATTAATATACTTCTCAGCAGAATCTCGTTTTATCAACGACGGCGTGGCTCAAAAATCTTCTTTCTCTCATTTCTCGAAAGTCTGCCTTTCTATTTCTTTCTACTCCTCTCACCGTCTCACTCTGCCTCCCTTTGATTATTCTCTCCTCAAAAATGTCTGATCCGGGAAATTTGAATCTAGACATGGGGAGTTCTCATTCGCTTCTTTCTCTCATTTCTCGCAAGTCTTCCTTTCCCCTCCTCTCTCCGTCTCACTCTACCTCCCTTTGATTATTCTCTCCTCAAAAATGTCTGATCCGGGAAATTTGAATCTAGACATGGGGAGTTCTCATTCGCTTCTTTCTCTCATTTCTCGCAAGTCTTCCTTTCCCCTCCTCTCTCCGTCTCACTCTACCTCCCTTTGATTATTCTCTCCTCAAAAATGTCTGATCCGGGAAATTTGAATCTAGACATGGGGAGTTCTCATTCGCTTCTTTCTCTCATTTCTCGCAAGTCTTCCTTTCCCCTCCTCTCTCCGTCTCACTCTACCTCCCTTTGATTATTCTCTCCTCAAAAATGTCTGATCCGGGAAATTTGAATCTAGACATGGGGAGTTCTCATTCGCTTCTTTCTCTCATTTCTCGCAAGTCTTCCTTTCCCCTCCTCTCTCCGTCTCACTCTACCTCCCTTTGATTATTCTCTCCTCAAAAATGTCTGATCCGGGAAATTTGAATCTAGACATGGGGAGTTCTCATTCGCTTCTTTCTCTCATTTCTCGCAAGTCTTCCTTTCTACTCCTCTCTCCGTCTCACTCTACCTCCCTTTGATTATTCTCTCCTCAAAAATGTCTGATCCGGGAAATTTGAATCTAGACATGGGGAGTTCTCATTCGCTTCTTTCTCTCATTTCTCGCAAGTCTTCCTTTCTATTCCTCTCTCCGTCTCACTCTACATTTCTTTGATTATTCTCTCCTCTTCCTTCTCTCCCTTCTCTTTTAATTATGTAATTGCTCTCGTACCCTCGTGGAATTTGTCTTGATTTAATATCCTGGAAGACTATAAAATGCATTTAAACTTTCTCCCTCCCTCCCCCCTCCTCATCTCCTTACCTAATCCCCCAGCTCCCCACCCAAACACCCCATTTCGGAAAATTAGCCAAGTTTCTCTGCTAATGAATGTGTTTGAAACGAACTTTCAGCTTTTGAATGTTCAGATGTGTATCTACGTATTTATCTCGCGACTCACTACCTGAATACGTACGAGAGTAGCTATCAGTAGAAGTGTCGTACAGTGACATTTTATAGGTGACATTTTCCAAAGTTTTGCTGCTTAATAGTTTTAAAAGAACCGACCTCAGTAGCTTGATCGATAAGGCGGCGGACTTGTAATCTCTGGAGGTCGGTGGTTCAAGTCCCGGTTTCAGCGTAGATTTAGTAAAGCGAGTTTGAGTAGTTGTGATATCACGAAAGTGGTCAACACAAATAATATATGATAACTTTTTTTTAGTTTTAAAAGAAACGATGGTCTTCCAAAGTGAAGTTTTCTCGAAATCGTTAGATCTTCCTTTTCAAGGAAATACTTATGTAATTATTGGTTCTAAGCTGAAGATGAGATTGAAGTTTTTAGAGTGAAGATATGAGTAAAGCAGAGTTGAGAAGAAGAAGAGAGACAATCAGGGGGAAATAGAGAGAGAGAGAGCGAGAGAAAGGGAGAGAGAGAGAGGGAAAGGGAAAGAAAGAGAGAGGGAGGGATAAAGAAAGTCTTTAGAGTTTTTTCTCATTAATTTGAGTTTGTGACCACATAATAATAAGACTCTGAAGGTTAGGTGGTAGAAAATGCTTTGAGCATTAACCTCGCCTGGTGGTTACGTTCCACTAAAGAGTATTATCATTATTATAATTATTCTTTCAAAGTTCTATCTATTAGTGTTTCTTTGTGTTATTATATAACAAATTCAGTGGGTAGCGCAGAATTTGTGGACTTTTCCTTATCTTTAATGTCGTAATATCTTATTTTTGCCTATAATTCCGCCACTGGTCGTTGCTAACAGTGCTAACATTAAAGCAGCTACTCATTTTTCCTCACGAGGTATGAGTGGACCCCGAACACCCAAGTACAGAGCAGAAAAAATCCTGCCGCGCTGGGGATCGAACCCAGGTCACCGTGCGTGCGATGCCTAGCGCTGACTCACTCAAAGTTATATCTATTTTCTTGAATGTATACTAGGCCGAGCCTACTCGTAACTAGATTCGTCTCATATTTTGACTTGACGGGGCGGAGCACTGCCGCTCTCCTTAAAGCACAAAGCTACCAATTTTTTACATACTTATTGGCTCTTTTATGTTATTTTTTATATCTTTCAAAAAGGAAGAGCAGTAACGTAAGGCCGAATTATAGATTTAGTGCAGAATTATAGAACAGGATTACAAGAAAGATAAGCAAGAGTGTCCCTCAAGTCGGACTATAGTGCGCTGTGATTGGTCGAAACTGCAACTTGAGGGACAGTCTGGCTTATTACTGGTGTAATCCTATTTTATATAATTCAACCCTTAAATTGTATGTATAAGAAGAAGAATATTTTTTTTTATACATAAATATTCATGCATGCAACCCACCATATTCATGGTGGGTTGCTAAAAATCACAGAATAACAATCAGTTTTTTTTTTACTTTCCTTATGCTATAATAAGGAAAGTATTGTATTCGTCGAAAATTTGACCTACCCAGTTTTTCACAATTCTGGACGAATCATAACCTCAGGATACCAAAAAAGTTGTTTTCAGAAATTGGTCCGTGCGTCTGTGTGTGTGTGTGTCTGTGAACAGGATATCTGGAGAACGGTAAGAGCTAGAGACTTGAAATTTGGTATGGAAATTAATTTTATACACCAGACGAACCACGAAACTTTTGGTTGAAATCGGCCGCGTTCTACGGCCGCAGAGCCGCAAGCACCGCTTCTTTGAATTGGTTACAGATACAAAAAAAATTGGAGAACAACATTTTCTTAGATTAAAAAAATAATAAGGGTCTATTCTCTTCATTTTTTTGATATCTTGAACTTTTTGAACCTCGGCCTCAATTTACCGGTATTTACCGGGGACCCGCTTTGACTAACTTTTTACTTTCCTTATCTTATAATAAGGAAAGTATTGTATTCGTCGAAAATTTGACCTACCCAGTTTTTCACATTTCTGGACGAATCATGGCCTCAGGATACCAAAAAAGTTGTTTTCAGCCATTGGTCCGTGCGTCTGTCTGTCTGTCTGTCTGTCGTCTGTCTGTGTGTGTGTGAACAGGATATCTCAAGAACGGTAAAAGCTAGAGACTTGAAATTTGGTACACAAATTTATTTTATACACCAGATGAACCACGAAACTTCTGGTTGAAATCGGCCGCATTCTGCGGCCACAGGGCCGCAAATGCTAGCCGCAAGCGCCGCTTCTTTAAATTGGTTAAAGACACAAAAATTTTTAGTGAACAACATTTTCTGAGATTAAAAAAATAATAGGGGTCTATTCTGATCATTTTTTTGATATCTTGAACTTTTTGGAACTCGGCCCCAATTTACCGGTATTTGGGGGGGGACCCGCTTTGACTAACTTTTTTATTATTCATCCTACATGGGGGTTGTGACATATCAAATTCAATGATTTTGAAGTGCTGATTACGAATTTAGCATTGGTTTTTAGTTATCTGTTACCGTTGAGTCACCAGTGGCGGAATTTGACTCCATTTTGGGGGATAAGGAAAGTCGTGTGATGTTTACACCAGATTTTTTATTATTCATCCTAGATGGGGGTTGTGACATATCAAATTCAATGATTTTAAAGTGCTGATTACGAATTTGGCATTGATTTTTAGCTAACTGTTATCGTTGAGTCACCAGTGGCGGAATTCGACTCCTTTTTGGGGGATAAGGAAAGTCGTGTGATGTTTACACCAGATTTTTTTTTTAAGCATTTCTTTTTTCTTTTCTTTTATTTGTAAATGTGTTGTCTCAAAATATATATTGAATCTTTTATATCTGACAGTCTATACTTATAGAGTTATAGGTTACCAAATCTTGACCAAGGATTTCTGTAATACTGCATTTGCCCATGGCATTTTCTTCCAATTAGAAGCGGCATTAGGTATGTAATGTATATGTATATCATGAGAACCTATCCACCTGACATGTGACTACCAGATCCCAATCTCCTGCAGGATGCCGCATCAGACATTGATGCAGACGACCTTCACAGAAATGCTGATTCCAATCTTGTCGCTAGTTGTCATCTCTCATCGCGGCACATGTCTTCTTATGTATACAGAGTGTCTCACATATGTAGGTATACA
This sequence comes from Bactericera cockerelli, assembly GCA_024516035.1. Classification (NCBI taxonomy): domain Eukaryota; kingdom Metazoa; phylum Arthropoda; class Insecta; order Hemiptera; family Triozidae; genus Bactericera; species Bactericera cockerelli. Next base: position 15,409,089 of record CM044964.1, on the reverse strand, counting down.
GAGTTATGTATACAGATTGTCTCACATATGTATATTGTATATACAGAGTTATGTATACAGAGTGTCTCACTTATGTATGTATACAGAGTGTCTCACTTATGTATGTATACAGAGTGTCTCACAGATATATACACAGAGTTATGTATACAGAGTGTCTCACATATGTATACAGAGTTATGTATACAGAGTGTCTCATATTGTATACAGAGTTATGTATACAGAGTGTCTCACATATGTATACAGAGTTATGTATACAGAGTGTCTCACATTTTTATGTATACAGAGTTATGTATACAGATTGTCTCACATTTTTATGTATACAGAGTTATGTATACAGATTGTCTCACATATGTATGTATATTGAGTGTCTCACATATATTGCTTTAAATAATCGCTATTATCAATGTTCTATGTTCACAGGTGAGTGTTGAGAATCGGGTTACAAAAAAGCCATCCTAACAACCGAATTAATTCTTCAAGTGCCTTCTCAAAATAGGTAGGTAAGTTTAAAAAAATAAAGCGCACTCTAATCATACCTCCGTGGTAAGATTCTCGCTTGCCATGTGGAAGGTTCCACATTCGAACCCCAGAGCCGACAATTTTTTTTTCTCAAAAATTGGTTAAGCCTGTTATTTGTAGGGGATATCTTCCGGTGGGCTCGTGTTGACTGACCCAGAACCTAATTGGGAGGTATTGTTTTCATGTCAATACTACCGATCCATCGGATGGACAAGCTACAACATAGATCACAAGTCTGTTCAGAAGCAAGCTGCAACTGTTTGAAGTCTACGAAATAAAAAAGGTCGTGAAACACTCATAAAAAACAACAACGGAGTTCTTAATTTATTGTACATACTTCGCTTTTAAAGTAAATAGGTAATTCTATTTTGAGTCTTTTTCTTGCAGGATAAACAGTTACAGAGGGTTTAGATTGAGGGTATTGTGATTTATGTATATCTCTCTGTCTCTCATTAACATCAGTTATTAGTGTCATTACATACTTATTTAATTAAATATTATTATTAAACACTTTATTAGATATAAAAGACATATGTACAGTACAAATAATTATTATAAAAATTCAAAAATGGAAACAATATTAACTACAAAAAAGGTAAATAAATATACCCATATGTCCCAACTAAAGGGCGGGTTATCTACTGTGTAATAGATAACCAAAAATTATTATCAACAACAAAAAATACTCTGTGAAAATGTGTATCAGAAAAATTAGAAAACCGCAACCGTCGTATGTGAGCAATGTGTCTTTCTAAAGTTAAAACAAAAATGACACTTTGTATGAAAATAGCGAATTCATAAACCATACGCCCTCGGCCCTTCATGTCAGGATAAGCGCCAGCTAACCTTACGCCAAGATTTATAATCACCGGTATATTTATGGAATCAATATTTAGTTATTTTATTTATAGGTAAATAGGATATCTGATGATTACATAGAATAAGTAATATGAGTATTTTTTCAATAGATATATTATCTGTTGTTTATTAGCATCGTAAAGTTTACAGTTCTAAAGTTGCACTCATATACCTAATAGTGTATGGAATTATAATAATAGTTATACTTATATACATAATATTGTATACCTACTTATAAATAGTTGAGGTTAGTCCATTAATAATAAGTGCATATAATATTATCCATACCCATTTGATATAATATAACGTATACATATATACTTACCTTTGTACTTTTGCCGATTGATTTATTACTAGGAAAACACATTGTACAGTAAATATATAATTACTACATATTATTGCACCAATCAATCTAGTAATGTGTTACAGTAAGTAGTCATTTTGTTAAGTACCTAGTGTCTGTACCACTGTACCAGCATAGTTATAATTGTGGACTCGTATTCATATAAAGTTTCTTAGATACCTCTGGTGTCAGCTAGGCGACAGAGGATAAAATACGATAAGGCGATCGACTTGTGACCTGGGGGTTGGTGGTTCAAGTCCCGGGTTCGGCGAAGATTTGGTAAAGCGAGTTTGAGTCACGATATCACGATTGTGATTAGCACAGGTGTGAGAACTAAACTATATCCGATTTCTAATATTAGAAATTTCTCAGAAGTGATACTGTAGGTCGTAGGAAATATGAAGAGAATAGAGATTTGGGCGAATTATAAGAGAGAAAAAGAGAGAGAGAGTGAGTGAGAGAGAGAGAGGAGAGAGAGAGAGGGAGAGAGAGAGAGGAAAGAGGGAAAAAGTATTAAAAAAATAAGAAGGAAAACATTCCAGTTTAATGATACACAAGAACAAAGTGTTTTAACACAGAGGAACCCACAGGTGATAAGAGGAATTTCTGAAGAACTGATAGTGGAGAGAGAGAGAGAGAGAGAGAGGGAGAGAGAGAGAGAGAGAGAGAGAGAGAGAGAGAGAGAGAGAGGGTGAGTGGGAGGGTTAGAAAAATATGGAGAGAGGGACGCAGAAAAAGAGGTGAGAGGAAGGAGGCAAAGAAACTGAAAAATCGAGGAGAGAGGGAAAATTTAAGGAAAGAGGGAAAAGAAGGAAGAAAAAGCAGGGAAGGAGAAGGAGAGAGAAATTCAAGTCATTGAAAACTCATCAAATAATTGAGTATGTCAGTTTGTTTACATAACAAAGCAGGCAACTACCTTGTACTACTTGCTGATGTCTTGAAACAATACCTCGTATTGCTCAAGACAAAATGCTGTGGTCTCTAAGAGAATTACCCCTCCTATCTCTTCATTGTGTTCCACAATCTACCATATCTCCAATCTCCTTCCTCTTACTCGCCTCTCTCTCTCTCTCCCCCTCCCATTCCTCTACCCCTCCCTCTCTTTATTCCTCTCTCATTATCCCTCTCTTTCCATTAATTTGACTCTATCATCTTCTCCTTCATATTGCTTCCGCTTCCATCTTTCCCCTCTTGGGTATATTCCTCTCTTTCCTTCTCTCTCTGTATCCCTTTCTTTCTCTCCTCTAACCCTCTCTCCCTTCCATTCCCCTCTCTCTTGGTCTTTTTCCGTTTATTTCTCTATACCTCTCTCTCCTTCTTTCTCTCTTCTCTACCAACTTCTCTCTATCTCCCTCCCTTGCCTCTTGCTGGATCCAGCTTTCTCCCTCTCATCTTTCTCTCACCTCCACTTCTTTGTCTCTATCTGTCTCTATCCCATTTTCTCTGACTATTCTTCCATCTTTCTTCTCTTTCCCTTCCCGTAATATCTCTTTCTCCTTCTCTCTTGAGATTTCTGTCCTCGTTCTCTCACTATCTTATTTATTGAATAGATCTTCTCGTTACATCTTCAACACAATGCTTAACTTCTACACCATTATTATTTTTTCCATTTCCTCATTTCTCCCTCTCTCTCCTTCCTCTCTATTTCTATCTTTCTTCCCCTCCTATCATATCCCTCCTCTAATTCCTCTTATCCTGTATCATTCCTGCTCCTATTCTCAAGTGGCTTCATAGCGAGTAATGCAAAAAAAAAAAAAAAAAAAAAAAAAAAAAAAAAAAAAAAAAAAAAAAAAAAAGCATTCAAAGGAAACCCCAAAATATTTTTCTTGCTCTATAAAAAATGTTGGGAACAAAGAACATTCCCTAAAATCTGGAAAAATGGTAATTTAAAAATATTGACAAAACCAGGTAAAACCAATCTTACTGACCCAAAATCCTATCGACCTCTAACTCTATTAGATGAACTTGGTAAAGTACTTGAGCGTATCATTATTAATAAAATGCGCGAAACCACGCCTAATCAGCTTTTCTCAGAAAAACAATACGGGTTTATTAAAGGAAGAGACACAGTGTCTGCCATTTGTAAGCTAGTAAATACCATTAAATACAGACAAGAAAAGTATGCTGCTGCCATTTTTGTAGACATATCTGGGGCATTTAATGAAGTTTTATGGACGTATGCTCTGCAATGTATGAACAATAAAAATGTGCCTAAATCAATACTACAAATGCTTGTGAGCTATTTTGAAGAGAGAACAGTTATCTATGAACACTATAAAAAAACCCTAACGAAAGGGTGTCCACAAGGATCCGTAGGTGGAGCTACGATTTGGAATTTTGTTATGGACACGTTTCTACAAGTTGATTTCCCAGAGGAAATAGAAATAATCGCATACGCTGATGATATTGCGGCTGTAATAAAAGGAAATACCAAAAATCAATTGGAAAGTAGAATTAAAATTGTTACTGATGAACTTGAAAAGTGGATGAATAATTCAAAACAAGAAATTGCTACAAACAAAACGAAGATAATGATATTTGGAAAATTAAGAACTAAACCTAAAATTAAAATAAAAGAAAAAAACATCGAAAAAGTAAAACACTTCAAATATCTGGGCGTGATAATAGATGATAAGCTATCTTTTAACCAACACATAGCATACATAGCTGACAAGACGAAAAAAATATTCTTTGGTATACGACATCACTTGCAAAAAAATTGGAACACAGGAAAAGCACTAAATCAGATTTACAAAATGGTCATTATTCCAATTATGTCATATGCCTCAAGCATATGGAGTCATCGGCTTGACATTAAAAAGGAGAGAGACTCACTAGCATCTGCCCAAAGACTCTGTTTAATTCAAGTAATTAAAGGATATAAAACCATATCGCACCATGCAACTCACATTATCGCGAATGAAGCGCCTATACATTTCATAATTAAAGAAAATGCCTGCATTGAAATATTTAGAAAAAATGGACAAGCCACATATATGGACCTTCAGTTCAATTCATTAGAACATACAAGAAGTGCTGTTAAAACAATCATTCGGGAAAAAACAATGGAACTATGGGAAGAAATCTGGACCAACTCAACGAAAGGAGCATGTACAAGAGATATCTTTCCAACTGTTGCTGACCGCTCCAAATTTGACATCATCCACACAAGAGACCTGACGAGCATGATGTCTGGACATGGAGAGTTTCAAATACATCTGTTCCGCATCAACAAGACAAGGAGTGCTGACTGCCGTAGGTGTACAACTCCAGACACACCTAACCATAGGATCATGAACTGCCAATTATACGAAGAAGAGAGACAAAATTTGGTTAGGAAAGTGGGTACATATAGTAGTTACAAAGAATGTTTTGAAAAATGTTACAACAAAAAATGTCTTCTGGAATTATTAATCTTTTTAACCATAAAAAACTAGAAAAATGCTAAAATGGTACCATTGCTCTTTTATATGTTTCCATAATATTGAAATTTATAGATTATTAGATACTTGTATTGTATTAATACTAAAAAAAAAAAAAAAAAAACTTTGATCAAAAAAAATAATTTCCAAACACTTTTAATATATACATATTATTTTTAATGTAAAGGAAAGGTAAAAAAAGCCAGAAAAAAAAAAAAAAAAAAAAAAACAAAACAAAAAACAAAACAAAAGAAAAAAAAAGACGAAAAAAAAAAAAAAAAAAAAAAACCAAAAAAAAAAAAAAAGACGAAAAAAAAGAGGAAAAAAAAAAAAAAAAAAAAACCTTCCTAATGCCTACTTATTTATTTTTTATTTTATTTTTCTTTCATCTACTATCATAAACTATGTAGGTAACTAGGAATGCCTAATAAAAAAAAAAAAAAAAAAAAAAAAAATGCTTCTACCTTCTCCACAGGTAACACGACTATCACAGAAACATGACTCAACATACAAACAATACACAACACTGACTAGACAAAGACTTGACTCAAACTGCCCAACTAACAAAGACACCAATACAAATTTAATGTATCTTCCTGTGGTTAAATTAGCAGGGAGATACGCAAAGACAACACTCACAAAGACACAGAATACACAAATGACTCCATCACGACTTATCAACAAACTACATCACACATACACAAAGACAATTCACCTGATCTTCCTGTGGATAAATTAGCAGGAAGATAACAACATGATCTATATTAAGACAACATTTAACAAGAAACAGAAAACACACAGGACAATAACAACAATTAAGGGGGGGGAAGCGGATAAGTCAAAAACAGGAGCCGCACCCCCAAATAAAGCTAGATAAACTTTATCTAGCAACAGTAAAGTTGCAATTATTATTATTTGCTACAGAGAGCGAGTAATGCATTATCATAGGATAATGGAATGAAATAGTGTTGATCTGAACGTAATCTACCTATCTCCAGGACTGTACAAACACCTGACCGTGGACCTAAGTGATTGAATCACATTCCCTCTGGAAAATGATCAATTACCATGTCATCTTATTATAACAGGTCCCGGTTTCAAAGGTCAGAGGATCTTATAAGTTGGAATGTGACTTTTTCAATCTGTCTATTTCTTATTCATTAGAATGTATATTTGTGTTGCCTTAAGAGGTTTAAAATGATCTTTAATTTCAGTGACCGAACTCAGTAGCTTGATCGATACAGTGGCGCACTCGTAACCGGAGGTCGGTGGTTTGAGTCCCAAGTTCAGCAAGAATTTAGTAAAGCGAGTTTGAGTAGTTGAGATACCACATTCTGATTAACATAAATAAATATGATAACTTCAACTAGTTGGTGTTGTCCATCCCGGCTGCAACCGAGTTCCGACCCAAGGCATAGCCTTATATGTATTCTACCTAACCCTAATCTACACAACGAGGTATTATGCTGTCGTACAAAGTTTCGGCCCAACCGCTCCATCCTACCCCAATGCACGAATATTTCATCTTTTATCAATACACACTTATAGTTTTAGGAATTTCTTTTTGGAATAAAAAAAATCGCGTGCAATGTTCCTATTCTCTAAAACTTGCTAGATTTTCTTCTCCTCTCCTCTGTTGTGAAAGCCAACACCTCAGCACCTCCTCTAACACGTGTAGCCCGGAGATGTGGATGGGTTCTCACCTCGCACACTATCAATTGTTCTGGAAATCGCCTCACTGAGAGCGGCGGAAATGGAATTTACTTTTCCTAGATTTTTCATCATCATATTTCATTTCCTCGTTTGCTACTTTTATCTCACGTTTTCCTTTACTTCTTTCTTTATGTCTTCTAAAGCGAGTTTTCGTTCGGTTTTTTACTTTCCTTACCCTATTATAAGGACAGTAATGTAATCACCCAATTTTTTAGTTACTGATAACCATTATTTTACTTTGCCCATTTTTAGTTATTGTTAATTTTGTCTGTATTGGTCTAAGATATAAGAAGTGTTTTTGATATTGTTTATATGTTCATGTTTTTGATTGATACCTTCTATCGCGTCAGCTATCGCTTATTTCGTCACTCCTATGAGTATTTCTTTACCTGTTGGTCATATCGTTGCTACTACTTGTTTTTCCTAAATCTGTTGTTCATATATTCCTCCTCTGACGTTTCTAATGTTGCTGTTGTTGTTGTTAGTGTATTTTATTTTCTTCTGTTAAAATTTCATCAGCTTCCTTCGCTAATGATGTCATCATATCATTACTCACTATAACTGTCTCTCTGTATTTTTCATGAGTGTTTTTTACATCTCTCTCCCTCTCCCACCCAATATTTCTTTTCTATTTGTATTTTTATTTACATACTTTTATTGTATGTTTTTTTCTTTTTCTTTCTTGTATATGGAAAACATTTTCACTCTTTTCTTTTCTCCTACGTATCTTTTCACTCTCGCTTTCTCTCCCCTTATTCTCAAGTGCTATATCATTACCATACTAGACTCTTTTGTACTATTCCTTCTCTCTTTTTTCTTTCTTTCTTTTCTACCTAATTATATTATTGTTCTTGTCTGCGTTTCCCCGTATGTGCACCTATTCATTGCTTTATCATTATTATCCTCTGTGCATATCCTTTCTGTGAATATTATGAAGCTTACATAATAGAAAAGGAATCACCTCTCTACATACTTCCGTTATATCTTCGTCTTCTCTGAATTCTCTCTCTCTATCTGTCTTCCTCCCTAATTTTCCTCTCTCCCTCTCTCTTTCTCGCCCTAGCTCGCTTTATACATATATATTCATGGGGACCTTATCCTTTCAATTACAATTTTTCTGGCATTTTTTTTTTTTTTTTTTTTTTTTAGTATATCGTCGTGCTCCACTATATCATAATGTGTACGTAATTCGCCTTCACATGAATTCAGTCATCTATGCAGTTTCTTATACATATACTCGAATTACTCTTATAGTTGCAATATTGCTCCTCGCTTGGGGAGCGAGAGGGAGCAAAATTGATATCCCCGCTAACTCATGCGTACTTATAATCAGTGACTTATCAGTCAAAATAGAAAAAATATGTTCATGAAGACATGAATATCAGAACATATCAGAAAAGCTGTTTCGGGTATTTGTTATTCCTCGTCAGCAGAGGGATGCTGTCTGAGTTTCAAATATGTACACGCTGAAAAAAATTAGCCAAATTCTGCATGTCAGCATGCAGAATTCTTCATAATATATGGATCTGCACATTCTGCCTGACTGTTTTTTTCATTTTTTTCATAAATGCGTTTTCATGAATTCATGCTATCTCTGACGTCATCAATATTGATCAATATTGATGACGTCATCAATCTTATGCATACAAGGATGCATAGACTATGCAAACTCTGCCTAAATGTCACACAGACTGTATGAAACTTCTGCATATTTTATGCATCCCATTCATACATAATTAGCGTGGTGCATTTTCGTTTATGCATATTTCTGCATATTTTATGCATCCCTATCATGCATAATTAGCGTGGTGCATTTTCGTTATGCATATTTCTGCATATTTTATGCATCCCTATCATGCATAATTAGCATGGTGCATTTTCGTTTATGCATATTTCTGCATATTTTATGCATCCCTATCATGCATAATTAGCATGGTGCATTTTCGTTTATGCATATTTCTGCATATTTTATGCATCCCCTTTATACATAATTGGCATGAACGGTTTTTAGGTTCATGCATATTTAGCATGAATGTGTTTTCCTATTCATGCTTATTTAGCATGAGTGTTTCTTCCTATTCATGCTTATTTAGCATGAGTGTTTCTTCCTATTCATGCTTATTTAGCATGAGTGTTTCTTCCTATTCATGCTTATTAAGCATGAATATTTCTTACTATTCATGCTTATTAAGCATGAATACTTCTTACTATTCATGCTTATTAAGCATGAATATTTCTTACTATTCATGCATATTTCTGCATACCTCACGAAACCTCTGAACCTGTATTCTGTTGACTTTAAAAGAAGAAGAATAATAACAGATAATAATTTTGATTAAACAAAATGAAGAGAGTAAGATTTATTGAGCGAGCTTATAATATAGGTATATAAGTATGTAGAACAACAAATTTATGTAGAATAACAAATGATTACAAGTTACTTATGTAGAATAACAAATGATTACAAGTTACAAATGATTACAAGTTTAAGATGTAATTAAGTTATTTTAGTGCGAAGTGTTACATACATTGAGCCATTAGATAAAACGGATAATGTGTTGGGTTTTTTTGAGAAAACCTCATCAAGTGTCAGGTACACTTTTTCAATTGAATGTTTAACCTGATACGCTACATAATGAAAATCGAAGCCTAGATTTGTAAGCTGAGAACAAGATAAAAGAACGGCACTATTGGCTTTGTTGATGTAAATATCCTCTACCTGAACAAGCTGTGGCTCTATGTCAGAAAACAAGAGGTCAGCTATCAAAATACTTTTCTCATTGATTTTTTCACAATCGCTCACGACCCATTTAACAGAATAAATATCAGAGGGATAAATGTCGGGGAACACTTTTTTTAGGCTTTCAAATTTTCCCAAGTCTATTAATGTGGCTTTTCCACAATCTAGACCAGCAGGCTTACAGATGTTTAGGAAGAACCCGTGCATTGTTAACTGATGCCTCACGGCTACAGTTTTACAAATATTAATCCGACTACAAGCTGCTCGGGCTGCTATTTTTGACACTCTATGCTTTGCCTCAAATCGCATCGTCGAAACCCTTGCCAGTGGACCAAATTTTAAAAACATGGCGGGATAATGGAGAAGAAAATGAAATTTTGGTTTCAGAGTATCATTAGTTACTTCTCTGTATAGTTCTAAGAAGTACTCAACAGAGTCTTTTAGCTGTACAACATCAGCAGGAGTTACTTTCTCAGTCATAATTCGGTCCAATACTTCACGTAACTGACGGTACAGTTCCCAGACTTTATCCTCTTCAGATATGTATTCACCCACTAGTAAAGCGAAATATCTTACAAAAACCATCATTTCTGAGCCCGTACATTTCAATTTAATTTTTGATGTGTCATCATCATGAATTATATTGACGGGTTTGTTTATTTTATCAGGGCCGTAATCAAAGGAAAAGACAATACCCTTTAAAACGGACGTAGACACAGCTTTTACCGTTTTAACAATGTAATTTACAACAAAGGACATAACATATTTACAACAGCCCTCAAGATAGTCATGTAAAATATCAACTGCCACATTTTCAAATAAATTAAAATGTTTTAGGTCTAAGAAAACACACTTTTCTTTTAAACCTGTCAACGATGTGTCATCCTGCTCTAAATGCATATCGTAAGATTCCATGTTTCGCAATAATGATTTATCTTCTACAACCATAGTACCTAGTCGAGCTCTGTCCGCAGAGCAAATGCGACAACAATAATTTGCAACAAAACTTTCTACAAACCCCAAAATTCCATTCAAACCCAGATTGTCACCTGTTAAGCAAACCACATGGAATTTTACGATACCATCAAAGTGACTATTTTTTAACTTAACCCCTAAAATACTTAAGCTATTAAGAGTGTCAATGATTTTCTGAAAAACTGCCTTATTGCCAAACGCACGGCGATCATGTGCATGAAAAACTCCCAATATGAGAATATTAATCAACTTCGAACTCCACTTAGGAGGCAGGAAAGGTAAGCCTACATAAACTCCAGCTAACTTTTGCACACCTGCATGACTTGAGAGCGCATTGTTCGGCTCGTACTCGTCAAAGTACAGTGTTAGCGGTAAATGTAATTCATTATTCGAATTTTTGAAATTTTGGGATTTCCATGTCGAGCCATGGACAATATTTTTCAACAAGGTGGACGGGCATTCATTCAGGCTATTTAAATACTCAGAAATATCTTCAAAAATATAATCAATGGATAAGAAATTTTTCAACACTAAATCTATCGGTATGATTTGCATTGTACAAGGTACTTGACACATTTTTCCCTTGACAAGTTCTAGGCGTGAACCTATTGTAATTTCTTGAGAAGGTATGAAAGTACCACGTTTTTCAAAGGCTTGGAGTCTTTTATAGTCTGAATTGAAATTAGTTACTTCACTAGTACCTAATCTCAGAAAATCTTTGACACTCTCGGCAATTCTTAAATGTGAAATATTATGATGTACCAAAAAGTTAACTCCTTGTAAAATACTCCCATTATAAATCAGCATGAATTGTTCAAAGTCAGACATAAAATTCTGAATAGATGAGCGAGGTATACCAGGATTTGTGTACAAAGATGACACAAAACGAAGTATACCCTCTTGAATTTTTTTTTTTTGTTTCACTCAGAATTAGTGTCAATTCTGCGTTTACAGCAAGGCTTATAGTGGTTCCAGGATCAAGACTAACAGAATCTAAATATCTAGCCTCTGGTACCATCGAACTTTCATCTAAGAAATGATGAACATGCTGACTTAATAAATGGCGACGTAACGAATTTGATGAGGAAAAATGCCTAAAGCAAAATTCTTGGCCACACGTATATTGTGCTATTACATTTCGTTTACGTGCAATACAAGATTGTTTAATGTGGTCTATCAGTTTAGGCACATTATCAAACTCTTTCTTACAATCATAACAAATGAACATTTTTTAAAAACAATAAAGGAACCTTAAATTTCAATTTCTATTCATCCCTGCAAATCTACTCCCTAGATATGTGCCTGAAGACCTAAATTTGTTAAAAGAGTTTTACATGGGGAATGAAGTCTATCATGTTCTGTTTTAATTTGATAGACTCCTCTCTGGAGAGCAAGCCAAATGTGATTGCTCTCTTCTGGGTAATGAGTGTGACACACAAAGAATATTTGAAAACACAAATGTACTGCATCCAATATGGTTTGTCTTTCAAACATAATGTCATCAACTATTACATATATGGATTCAGGATTTGTGAAGTTCCCCACATACAAAACATAAGGTAGTATGGGTCTCTTCTTCTGAAGTGCAAACTCTGTTTTTTTTAGCCTTTCACTAATTAAATTTGATGAGGAAAGTACCTGTAAGATGAATCCATTCCGTACTTCTGTTCGTGATGGCTTCCAAGATTCTTTCCTCACTGTCTTCTGGCTGGGAGTGTCGGTTATAAATGGAAGAAAAAGAAGACACTGTGCATTCATCGCGTCCACATTACTGTCGGGCGTGATTGCATCAAAAGTATTCCTAAGGATGGAACATGCTTCTTTGTCTCGCAGGGACGCCATTGTATTCACCGCTACATGGAGTATGGTTGGTCGCAATTCAAGCATTGCCTTGAAGAGGCTGTCTGCCTTGTCTGGATAGAGATGCTCAAAGTCTATTTCAAACAGTCTGGCTCCCAAGGAGGATTTCAAGACCGGGAATGTCTGAAAGTACTCCAGGATTGAAGTGTACTTGGGTTTTCCCTCCGACAAGCAGGCCATCCGTACAGCAGACGTATCCTGCCATCTCTTTGTGATTGTTTCCAAATCTTCTTGCCCAGTCACTCCTTGCAACCACGTCAAATATCCACTGCAAGGTGATTCTGAAAGCAGAAATAGAAGAAAATTAGCAAGAGATAAAAAAGAGAAAGTGATGGAAAAATTGAGACTTTCCTTCTTCCTTCATTAAAAACGTAACGAAAAAGTTATAGATATCAAAAAAGTATCGAAATAGACCCCCATTATTTTTCAATTCTGAACTATTTTATATTCAAGTTAAGAAACGTCGCGCATAGATGGTAATTGGATGGGTTACCATCCAGGTATCACCCATGTGATGCTGGCTAGTCCCGGCCCCACTCAGGCTGGGTGAGGTTAACGTGAGTAGCTAGAATTGGTAAACCTAGCGCATGGAGGGTAAAACCCCCGTTGTGATATGACCTTAGCAGTTGAAAGCGACGTTGAATCCTACCTAAAAAAAAAAAGTATATTCTATTCTATGACTTACCAACTTCAGAGAAGACATCCTTGGTGACTCCATGGGCAGCAGAATCTTCATCAGATGTCATTTGGACCGAGCTCCTTCTCCTTCTTTTATTTACTACTTCATTCCCTTGATTTTTTAATGTTTTTTGTCTCAACCGTCTGCCCGCTTCGTAAAGAAGTCCACTGGCGACAATTTTTGGGGACACGTCGGTTGGAGGTTTATAGGGAGAATACCAAGAAGCTTTGGCTTCTTCTAGGAATAAAGAGCAAATTTGGGTGGCCAACAATGTATATTCAACACTAGATATATGTCTTTCGGGACATGGAGACAAAATTCTCTCTATTACTGTACGGGCAACATTACGTCTTTCGTGGCTGGATTCCAATTTGCTTTTAATAAGATAAGCTTTCATAGAAGGGCTATGTTCTAAAGATGCTCTTACAAAATTTGAATCAATTACCAAGTACTCCTGGCTTGGAGTACTTGTGTTTTGCATTACTGGAGGACTTTGCACAAGTGACCCACTGAGAGAGTCATTGAAAGAGGGGGAATCTAAGAACACATTACTGGTATTTGAATTAGTGGAACATGTCCAATTAGTAAATTGCGAGGATTGGGACTCGGTCCATGACGAAGATGGCGTAGATGTGAGGACGTTTGCATTCCAGTTGTCCGTGTCAGCAGATAACTGCACATTGGAGAAAAACGTTGCTGCTGGTGTAGCGTCAGAAGATAACGTTGCTGCTGTCTGATAGTGTACGTTATCTGTGACCGCCGTGTTCTGCGTGTTCTCCGTATTCTGGGAAAAAGACGAATTGAATCAAAAACTGGCGGCCATCATCAACTTGCTTAAGCAATAAAACCCACACGCACACATGAGTACACACACATGTAGAAAGGACTCGTGAGTAATGAAGGTACAGTAGAACCTCGACATACCGTAATTCAAGGGATATGGCCTATTTTTCAAGTATAGTAAAAGCATTATCAGTCATGTCAGGAGTCAGCGCATGTGAAAACTCGACTTCCTAAACTTAAAATATTACGTTGTATAGAGGTCCAGAAAATTACGTTGTTTAGAGGTAAGTTCACCTTTTGTTTTCTTTTACATTGTATAGAGTTTTCCTATTCTGTGAGGAAGGGAAAGTAAGATTTCAACGTTATATCAAGGTTTACGCTGTATCGAGGTACGTTATATCAAGGTTCTAACCCCCTCCCCACCCACACACACTCGGTATCAAGGGAAATCTCATTTTAAAACCATCTGTATTGAAAGTCGATCTTACCTGCACCCATTGATCTCGTTTTTGCATTAATGTCATGACGTCATCCATGCAGTCTATCAACCTGTAACACTGATTTTCTTTCATCACTCGAAGGAGTTGCGGAGTTATTTTGTGTCCTGAAACATAGAAAGATGAAACTAATTAATAAAAGATAGAAACACTACTAACTTTTGAGGCTAATAAGTCTCTTAATGTTCTTCATGACTGAAACAAATGGCAATCTTCAAGATTTCAAATTGGCAATAGTGCAATTTCTCAATCCCTAAGACTGCTAGCCTTTTGTACCATTGAATAACAACTTTTTTTAACCATTATTTTTAGTTTGTCAAATTTAATATTTTATTATTGATAGTAAAAGAAAATGGCGATTAGTTTATTTGTTCTCACAGTATGCTTTGGTTGGTTTTAGGTTAAACATCACCAGTAATAAATTGAAGTATGAATTTTCTACTTACTTTCAAACAATTCTACGTATTCTGCTAGGTCCCATTGTCGAAGAAGATCGCCAGTTGTTACTAATGACTCCATGGTCTCAGAAGGTTATGCAGAGATGAATAGTTGTTTACAAAAGTAGGTACGTACAGGGATAAATAGAAATTGAAATTTATGTCTATTTAAATTAAATTCAACATGTTTCTAAAGTTAAACTATACTAGTAATTTCAAGTTATGTTAAAACTTATATGAATGTTCACTCTTATTCATTAGTAAAAACTTCACCCTTCACTATGTTAAAATTATTATACTAGGTATTATTATTTACAAGGTTTTACATTTTTTTAAAACCTACATTACCGACCGGAACTTTGAAACTAACTTATACAGGAACTTTGAAATTGTTAATGTAACCAAGTGTTGAAACTGTTATTATTTATTCACCGGTAGGTATTATTAAAAAAAGAATTGATTTGATTTTATTTACCACTTAGATCAAAAACACTTTGAACGAGAAAACACACTCAAGAGAAAGGTATATTATTTATTATTATGCAAATTTATTATTACGGACGAGCAGGGAGGTTGATTGGTATCTTAGGGAGTACTGTTGGAGTTGGAAATGAATTTATATATTACCACAAGAACTATTTATACCTACCCACTTTAATAAAAAAAAAGGTTATTTACAATTACCGGCCGGCCGCGATTTTGTAGAAACCGGCTTTGATTAGGTGCAAACTCTATCCCCCCCATCTCTCGCACGAGAACTAGGTACCTATTTTCAAGTATCTGTATGACGATGACTTGAAAATAAACAGGTGATAACAGGTAGTTCGTTGTTCGTTCTTCATTTTTTTCACTTTTTAACACAACTTTTGAAAATTTATCAATAATTAATTGTTTTAAAGAGCTAAAAAAATTGAACAAACGTACGATCGTTAAAGATTGAGAGAAGGAGAAGAGTCTGCACACTAATGACTAGAGATTTCATTGTTTTGTCGTAAGGAATCGAGGCATCCGCTTTCATGAAGTTCATGCAAACTGAAAAACAGTCAGGCAATTTCTGCATGATAAAAAACATGTTATGAATCTTCTGCATAACCTTTCATGAGATCTAGAGACAAATATGCGAATTCTTCAAAAATTGTACATCTTTCTTCATAATAGTTTTCCATTTTCATGATATTGAGAAGACCGCATGAAAGTTATACAGACTTAGCATGACTGAGCTTTTCATGCTAATTAAACATAAAAGTTCATGTTGCCATTTCCTCTTATGAATCGTTCGCATAACTTATACATCTGTCTGCATAAATGTTTTCCGTTTTCATAAATGTTATGCAGCCTTTGAAGAGACTGCATGAAAGTTGTGCAGACTTAGCATGACTACGTTTTTTACGCTAATTAAACATAATCTATGCTAATAGATTATGTTGCCATTGTCACTATATGAATCTTTTGCGTAGTCTATACATTTTACTGCATAAACGTTTTTCTTTTTCATAATGTTATTCAGCCTTTAAAAAGACTGCATGAAAGTTGTACAGACTTAGCAAGACAACGTTTTTTCTGCGAATTAAACATAATCTATGCTTATAGCTCATGTTGCCAATAATCTATACATCCTACTGCCTAAACGTTTAGCGCGGCTTCTTTGATGTCATGCAGCCTTTAAGAATTCACTGCATGAAAGTTATAATATGTGAGTAGCTGGAAGCTGGTTTATGATGCCGACCTCCGTGGTCGAGAGGTTAAGTCCATTGTCTTTCGATCCGAAGGTTGCAGGTTCGAATCCTGGCCGTGGCGGACTTTTCTAGCAGAAAATTTTCGCTGTAGGAATGGCATGGTTGTAAGATTTCCTACCCCGAAGTAATGGTAACGCGGTTCCAGGGTAGACAAATCTTAAAAAAAAGCTGGTTTCTGCTGAACAACAACTTACAACAGACCCATTGCATGGGGTTGAATGTCATCAACAACTGACCCAAATAACTATATTAATATGATGTGAATACCTATTAATAGGTATAGATACCTAATATATTTCTTAAAACCCACAAAACAGGCCCTATGGTATTCTTTTAATTTCTACTGTTTTCAATATTTTTATGATTTTATAACCTTTGAACACACACAAAGTAGCGGTTGTATTACTTATATAACCGCTACCTTTCAACTCAACGCAGGTATTGACTCGGCCTAATGTCTTTCTAAAAAAATCAAGTTATTTTTATAATTTATCAAGCGCTTCAGGTAAATCCTCAAACCACAAATATACATTCAAGGTTTCACCACGTCATGATCAAATTCCAAGAATTATATTATCTAATATATTATAGGTAGGTACTACCAATGAACGTCGACTCTGCATATTTGAGCGGCAAAAGACAGAGTAAAAGAAGAATGTTTTCTTCTTGTCCGATATTCCATACCATATTCCAAGAATATCTATAAATATAATATATTAGATGGTCATGTTGGTGAGAAAATTGAACGTATTTTTGTGGTTTTTGGATTTAACTGGCGCTATTATATCCTATAGGTATTTATATAGGTAACATATACTCTTCTTCTTCAATAGGGTAGCATCTTCTTCTTTTTCTTCTTCAATAGGTTAGCATAACTTATGAAAATCAAACCTTATTAAATAAAAGTTTTCATGATATTGTCCATCTTGAACTTTATGAAAACACACTTTTTTGGTTTTCATAACTGTTTTTTGATAGTTAGCATCATTTATGAAAACAAAAGACCCTTCAAAAAAACAATCAGGCAGAATTCTGCACAAAAATCCTTATTGATGACGTCACGGATAAAATTCTGCATATTTTATGAATCAATCTGCATGATCGATATTTATGCTAACCACAATTTTATGAAAACGTTGACATTTGCATGGTTTATGAAGAAATTTGAAAAAAAAACGGAAAATTCTTCATAAACCCTGCAGATTCAGCATAAAAAAACTTTATGAATCAAATTTGAAAAAACTTTTTTTAGCGTGTAGGTATGTATTTATGACATCAACTAACCTCTCTGTTACTTCTGATGAATTCTAATATTATAGAAATCGCAAAATATTGTGTTTCTTGTAACACAAAAATTTCTGGAACAGATCAACATTTTTTTTTTTTTTTTCCAACAGACTACTTCAGTCAAAATGAGAAATTGTAGGTAACATAAGGACTGAATGATAAAATAGGATCACAGCGAAGATAAGTCATGCAGACCGTCCTTCAAGTGGGACTATTTTTTTAAGATGAGTGTTTGAGTGTTTCAACTGTTTCACAGCCTTTTCTATCTCGTAGCTATGAAACAGGAGCTACTGTAGACGCTTTTGTTCTGTGTTGTAGTTTGCCCATCCCGTAGTATGCCTCCCCTCTGATAGGCGAGAAGTGACGCAATACTTCTCATTTAGGTGCTGGGTCAACACGAGCGCACCGGAATGTATCCCTTACAAAATACTATAACCAAATTAAGAGTACAATTTTTTTGTCGGCGCAGTGGTTCGATACTGGAACCTTCCGCATGTCAAGCGAGTGTTTAACCACTGAGCTAATAGCGCGACGGTGGTTGTATTTACTATTCTCTGTGTAGGTGTGTAGAAAGTACCTACGCCTAGCCATCATAGAATGTTACGGGCGATAAGCTCTCAGCAAATTAAGTTGAATAATAAGTTTCTCCCAAGTAAAGTGATATTGTAAAAAGTAAACTATAACCCATTACTTTGAAAACAAATATTATTTATAGTAATTTAAAATACAATATAATTTCCCTTCCTCAAAAATCTTGAACGAGCTAATTAAAAATGATTTAACATCGCAATTACCGACGATTAAACGCGAATATGGGAGCGCGAATAAAATAAACAAACAAAAACTGAAATCGCATTATAAAATTCTATTAGCATTTAGCGAGTCTGTAATTGAAATTTTAATTGAGCCCATAAAGTTGAGTTTTATTGCTTTTATTACTCGGGTGAGCAGGGTCGGTGACTGAATCTGGCATAGGGGATGCAAGGCAAAGACTAAACATTATTGACCTCTAGCACATGTCTATGATTTTTAAAGAAACATCGTCCGACCGTACCCAGCCTGAAAGGTAAGGTTTTAAAGGAAAGGTACGGACCTTTCCGGACAGTGCTCTTTGAACCTTATGTGCGCTAGAATTTCAACCCAGTGGATTTTTTTCTAACAAAAATCTTGGTTCACAACTGGGAATCTCGGTCAAATCATTAGACTTTTGAAGTGGTCTTATATTTCTATTATGCTAATAAGTCTAATAACTCTCAGGAGCTTTTTTAGTAGCCGTTTTTGGTTTGTGATATTTTTTCAAACAAATTAACACCATTAAACATAATTATTATGCATAGGTTGGAATCTGGTATCTCATATCCTATACCTGACTTAAACATCAAATATCAGACACCCGCTCACCAATGACATGGTTCCTGAACTTTTAAAAAAAATATGATTATAATATCTTCTTTTCTATCACATCTCTCATTTGGGTACGTAAGAAAGGCCCTGATACCAGCAGGTTTAAGTTTAAGTAAGATTCCGCGCTCCAATATTGTGTAGTATACTCCATGTTGTAAAATTAAATGACGATAAATAAGTGAATAAATAGAAAGCAATCTCCATAGCTCAGTGGCTAACTTGGCGACTTTGTAGCCGCAGGTTCCGGGATCGATTCCCGGGAACATCCGTGGTTATGATACTGACCTGGGGTTTGAGCTCCGCTACGATAAACTATAGTGTGACTCCTTCTTTATTGGAAGTTGGTTTTCTCCATCCCGGCTGCAACCATGTTCCGACCCGAGGCATGGCCTCATATGTTTTTTACCTAACCCTAATACTCTACACAATGAGGTATTATATTGTCGTACGTACACCGTTTCGGCTTAACCGCTCCATCCTACCCCAATGCACGAATTTTTCATCTTTAAATTCAGACTTTATTGACCACAAAATAATTGTATATGGAACATAATTAGAACGCACTTTTTTACTTTCCTTATCCTATATAATAAGGAAACTATTGTTTTCCGTTGCCGAGTGAGTTAGCGCACTAGGCGTTGCACGCATGGTGACCTGGGTTCGATCCCCAGCGGAGCAGGAATTTTTCTGCTCTGTACTTGGATGTACGGGGTCCACTCATACCTCGTGAGGAAAAATGAGTTGTTACTTGTATGAGCAACGACCAGTGGCGGCATTACCAGAGTAAAAAGAAATTAGTGTAATAGAATTAGAAAAATGAAGGAGGCTCTTAGTAATACTGCGCTACCCACAAAAATTGTGAAGAGGCCTTGTGCTTCACCACAAATAAATAATAATAATAATACATACTTAATTAATGGCCCTTTTTTTACTTTCCTCATCCTATAGGTAATAAGGAAAGTATTGTTTTCCGTGCAACCATAACCATCTTCAATCAGCATCAATTATTTGGTTTAATATCCTGCACTCAGGAGGATTACCATGACCATTTGCTGCCGTGTTCGACCGACCATTGGGCCGAGAGCCACAAGCTGATGACCTGTGGTAGGAGCAGATGGTCCGAGTATATATTGAGGTCATACGCCATGGCCTGACCGAACAGGATTTTGCGTAGGTGAAACCAGAAATGTTAAAGATGAGACCGCGCGGATGCGGATATGTACGTATATTATGTACAAGTGAGTGTATAGTACTTGCATATAATATATTAGGTGTACATATTATAATAATTATGATGTATGTATATTGCGGTTGCCTTCTAGTATTATAGTAATATTGTGAACATGCAGATTATACACATATTCATGTACATTTATGAACTTTTAGCACTTGAAAGCAGTTCATCTAATACATATAATATGTATGTATACCGATCTCAGTAGCTTGATCGATAAAGCGGCGGACTTCTAACATGGAGGTCGGTGGTTCAAGTCCCGGTATCAGCGTGGATATAGTAAAGCGAGTTGGAGTGGTTGTGACATCACGAAAGTGGTTAACACAATTTCACACTACTACTTTTACATAATATGTACATATGTATTTATCAATTCAATTCAATTCAATTCAATTTTATTTTTTATTGTACATGAAATACATAAATGTATAAATACAACGTCACAGTTAGATATATAGTAGTAAAAGAAATAAAGAAAAAGGTTAGAGATAAGTTAAAAAATAAAACTAATAAATATAAAAGTAAGTAAGTAATAAATATAAAAGTAAGTAAATCAAAAGATATTAATATGTATAATAAAAGCTAAAATGATATTGACAGTATTGGGGTAGGGTAATATTGATTTGATCAAAACTGACAACGTGTTCTCAAATGAGTTATCATCAATATGTATATAGTAGGTATTTTGTCAAATTTGTGTATATGTCAATAATAATAAATTAACTGTCAATATCTACAGATGTCTTTTGTAAAGATATAAATAATATTTCATAGGCACTATTTGTAAATGAATAAATTATTCATAAATAGTTCAGCTACTGTTTTAATTTATAAGAATGTCTTGGAGATAGTAATTATGCCAATGATAAAACTATAATAGGGTATAGGTAGCTAATACATAATTATTCAACTGTCAACTTCATAAAATATAATAAACATTATCTAGCATTCTGTACAGTGTCATATTTGATAACCGCAAATTGTAAGAATGTCTTGAAAACAATAGTTATGTCAATGATTTAAAAACTATATTAATTAAAAACTATCAACTTCATAAAATATAATAAACATTATCTAGCATTCTGTACAGTGTCATATTTGATAACCGCAAATTGTAAGAATGTCTTGAAAACAATAGTTATGTCAATGATTTAAAAACTATATTAATTAAAAACTATCAACTTCATAAAATATAATAACATTAGTTAAGATGAGAATTCATCAAATCTGTACAGTGCCATATTTGATAACCATTCTTTAATTTTGATTTTGAATAATTTAATTGGAAGTGATTTAATACTATCTGGCACTTTGTCATAAACTTTCAGGCCAGAGTAATATGGTGATTTCTCATAAAGATGTGTCTTGTGTTTTGGTAAAATGATTCTTTGAGTTCTAGTATTGTATTCATGTTTATTTAAGCTGTCATTGTAGAAATTATCATGGTTTTTAAAGAATATTATTATTTCGTAGTAGTATATACCATACATAGTCAATATATTATTTTCTTTGAATATTTCTCTACATGATTCATATCTTTCACTGATACTGATTCATACTGTATTGAACCAACCAAAGTGGTTAACGGTCTAACGGAGAGTAAGAAATTCAGGTATCTAATATTAAGTAGAATAGATACGCCTTATTAAAATTAAAGGTTCAAGAGCATGCCAATATCAGGTCAATCCCGATATAATCCCCTGTTAATCTTTACTTGACCTATCCTTTCAATGCTTTCGAGCAACAAAATCAAGAAAATTTCAAATTTTCTTCAAATTATTTCGATATTCTATTCTATTTATAATGACAAACCTGAGCTGAGAAACCTCGTGACATTGGTCCTGCCCTAGCTTGAAGACACGGAGTAGACACTCAGAGACACAACATACTTAAAACATACACAAAGTACTTAAATAAAAGAACATGAAGGTACTCTTTCTACATTGTTTCATTCAAAAAACCTACCACAATAATTCATAACCACATACCGACTCCCGACTACTGTTCAGAACGAGCTCTGACATTTCGACGGAAAATGTCAGAATCAAACCAATGACCCACTACAGTGGCCACCTTATCAAGGCCACCCGAGGTGAAGGTCAGGAAACTCTGGGAGCAGTTTTTTTAGAAGGAATTTAACTGCTGAGGTTAGAATTTTCCTGTTTAAATGAGATATAAGTTAAGTTGTCATATTTGTGTTAATCACTTTCGTGATTTCACCAACTACTCAAACTCGTTTACTACATTTACGCTGAAACCGGGACTTGAACCACCGACCTCCAGCTTACAAGTCCACCGCCTTATCGATCAAGCTACTGAGGTCGGTAGCTGATCCGGAAATAGAAGCTAGTTAAGGTGGTAAATAAGAAAATGAAGATAGAAAGTCAGCTTATTTTGGTGCGAATATATTTCTGACAGAGATTTATCCCAATAGAATTTGACCCTGTGATCAAGAGATGTCAGTTGAAAAAATTAACTTTGCAAGCCCAGTTGACATTTACTAAATTATGATAAGTATAGTAGTTACCTATAATTATATGTACCCTCGTATGTATATGTACCTACGTATGTATAATAATATGTACCTGCTTTATGTATCTGGTGAGAAAAGAAAACAACAACCGCAAAGTGAACTTTCAAGTTATTTTGGAAATAATAAATGAGGTCTATTATAGTCACCATTAGGTGGTCTATTTCTCAGTCCAATTATCTACCACCTCGCCATGATCTTCATTTATCACTTCTTTAAAAACACACTTCAAAACATACACGTTGAGATGTTAAGATAAAATTTTGAAATTAGTAAAAGCTTCGGCTTTGCTATAAGAAGATAGAAGATATTGCTACAATCTGGTATAACAAACAGTCCTGATCAATTTGACCATTCGGATTAGGATACTTGTCCGACATATTTCAGTCCAGACAGAAAAAAAACGATCATGTTAATGGCTAGATCGATTCTATAACGCATTTCAAGTCGTATTAATTTTGATTGGGACAGTCTTGAAACTCTTGAAACGCCGCGTTTAGTGGTTGGTATTTTCTGAGCGTGTCAAATTTGAAAATGGTTGCTCCGAATTTTATGATACGGGCTACATTTGAGGTTTTTTGAAACAAGAGTTTAGGTGAACATATTTTTTACTACTTACTATAACATGTAGATTTTACTGTCGATTTTGGGGCATGTTGCAATTTTTCCACAGGCAGATTGCCCCACAATTCCCTTGCCGTTACGTTGTTCACACTCAGCTGAACTTAACATTTTCGTATAACATATCAATAGAATCTAGATTTTTAAAAACATCATTGAAAGAATCCTTTGAATAGTTCTTTTCAAAATCGAAGAGTGTTTAAAAAAAGTGATTCAATTAAATTAATGTTGAAAAAGATAATTACCTACTCGCTATGACTTCTGTAATTTAATTATCTCAATTATCTCAATTATCTGACCTTTACTTTTATACTCAATCAAAATGCCCCACAAGTATTGGGCTTACACTTTGTTAATTGGAGGCCTGGAAATTTCCTCAAAATATCTGCATACGTTCCATGCAGTTTAAACTGTTGTAAAACACCTAAAAGAGAAATGCGTGTAGGAAAACACATCATTAGGGGTTTGGTGTTTTTGTAGCAATAAGGTAGGTGTTTTTAGATTAAATATGTGACTGAGAAAAACACAATTATTTGAATTAGCAGAAAACACCTATTTCCTATTTATGTGTTTCATACAATAATTTCTCTTTCAGAAGTTTTAGGTACGCCTAATATACATATTATAGTCATTTCAATCCGTTCATTTTTCGAGCCACTAAAATTTCTTATACAACAGCCCCAGTCTTATATTCGATTTGACTGATCCGGTCTTGGAACTCCAGACAAGATTGCAAACAGAAGATAAGATCGCTTAACTTGATCTTATTAAGCTGATAGTTATAAACACACTTACGATAAATAGGAATCTACTGGGTGTCGTAAATATTTCAGATACTTATACAAGGTGTACCCTGTACCACAGTACATGCTTGTGTTTTGGTACGTCACAGTTCACACTAATCACTTGTATTAGTTCATGGTTAATTTCTTCAGTTCTCTGGGCTCCAGACATGCTAAGTCTGGTAATTCAGGTAGCGTAGGGATCCGTTGGTTCGAATCCCACCCAGTGCATGATTTTTTCCTCATTAATTTGAGTTTGTGACCCCATATTAACAAGACTCTGAGGGTTAGGTGGTAGAAAATTCTTTGAGCATTAACCTCGCCTGGTAGTTACCTTCCACTAAAGAGTGTTATTATTATTATTAAAGACACCAATTTTGGCCTGGTGGGCCTGGTTACCTAAGATCTGTCTAGAAGTCAGTGAAACTCACTCAAACACAAGATTTTTAGAAAATTACTTCGGTCAAGGAAATTCTCTAACCATACTTGCTGATCTTACCTGTTCAGAGTGTTCACTGTTCACCAATCACCCGGTATGGTGCCGATCAAGTCTCGATCAAATAAGTCAATCAAAAGTGACATGCATGTCTGCTAGATTGGACACTTTCTGGTTTGTTGGCATCACTGACACTTCGGTCTCTATTTCTGTTGGGTTGGTGTCACTGAGACGTAAATCTCCACTACGGTTCAACGCCCACTTGCTACTTTTATGTTTGCCGTTTTTACACAAGCTTACATACCAGAATGGTATATAAATATAAATTTTATGTACTGTATGTACATTGTACACGATATTATTTTGTAATTTCCATGGAAAACATTATATAAACAGATACTTCTAATGTTACTTGGAAATATAGCTTTTGAAATAGAAATACCATTTATTAACTAGTGGCTGCTTGTTGCTTTGCATCCGGTAATTTGGTTTTTATTTTATTTTTTTACAACCATCAGTATTTTTTTTCCGTAGTATGAATTTTTGAAACGGTCATATTTATAATTTGACTCCGTATCAATTTTTTGGTTTTTTTTTCCCCTTTCGCATTTTAACAGTGGGAGGAACCTGTGTTCCAAATTTCTAAGTTCCAACTTCTATGAGCTACTTTAACTAATCCGAGTTCTATTATGATCATTAATTTTGTGGGTTGAACGTCCCTTTTAATTGCTAAGTTCATATTGAGATGGATTTATTACACTTCATTTATTGGAAACTTATCAACCAGGTACCCACATTAATCTCATCCAGCCTGGATAGCAGTGGCGGCTCCTGACTTCAAGACTAGGTGAAGACAAATTATACCCAGAAGTATTGAAAAAATAAAATTATTAATTTATCAGATCTTAGTTCTTATGGTCTCATAAACACAGCCCATTGTAAGTTATGGCTGTTTCCCTGCAGAGCATGATTTTCTCTCATACCAGTTTTGCATCATATAAGTTTTTATAGGTACTTTTTTTGGAGAACACTTGGTACTTAATAAATAAACAAGGCCAGCAGAACAATTTGTCAACACTTGAGCTGGTACACAGCCATTCATTTTTCATAAGCCATTCAGGCTTGAACTGTATGGCTGTGGGGCAGGCATTTGCTTTACTTTTTTAGTGGTGGTTATAGTAATTGGAGAAATTGGAGATCCAGTAATCATAATATCTTTCTTATCCTCATTACTTCTTAATCTGAATGGGGTTACTTTTAATGTTTGAACCCCATGATTTTGTGGGGATCTCATTGTTTCTTTGAAATATTGTTATTAATTATTCATCTTAATAAAAAATATTTATTCATCTTAATAAAAAATATTAACCAACTTTTAGGTAAAAAGGAATTAAAATAAAAATATTAGGATTATACCTCAGTAGTTAGAACTAGGAAGGAAAGAAAGTTAGTTGAAGACTAAAAATTACAATCCAAAACTGGAAGAAAATCCACCACCAGATTACAAAATAAATCTAAGAAAACATACTTACTACAAATATAAAATCAGCTTAAATTTGTGTTACCATTGATGTTTAAATGACTAGGTATTTAAGAAAAACACAGATATTGCCTTATAATTTTCTGGAAGCTGTGTGCTTAGCTACCTGCAACCTGCATAATTATAATGTTATTTCTGACACTGAAAGAAGTACATAGCTACTTCATATTCAACTTATTATGAAAAGCACAGGTCAGATCAGGTAGGAATAATGTTTCTATCCTGTATCAAATACTGGGAAATAACTTTATGAACTAGTTACACCAATTAAAAGTCACTTGATTACCGTTGAAAAGATTTGAAAATGGTCTAATAAAATTTAAAAAGTGCGCGACAAGTTTTGTTTACATTCTAAAGATAAGAGATACAATGTTGCCAAGTTAATTTCATTGCTAAATTTCTACAAACTTCAAGAGCTATATTTTAAATTTAAAGAAATCCCTCAAATCATGTAAGACGTATTTATTTATTTAAAAAAATAATACTACACCGCCTGAACAGAATTTTCTCTTGAGAATTTCATTTCAACACGTCTAATTTCATGATTTTTTTTAAAGTGGTTCCATAGTCAGGATCTTAAACAGGACCACCATTGTCCCTATTTAAAAACTTCTTGGAACAACTAGATACCAGATTATCTTATTTGGCTCAATTTCGGTACCTACATTAAATAATTATTTCCGAGATTTGACTTCAATCGAGATGTCCTTTTTAATACTACATATATTATAGTTGAGAAGATACATAAAATATAGTTAAAATTTATTGGTATCGGCTATCGTTTAGGAACTATGTACAAAACTAGAACCCAAAAAATGAGAAATAATATCCAAAATTCCTGACACAAAATCCTGCTTTCCTAGCGCCTACGTTATTATTATTTATTTTTTATTTTTTTAATATTACAAGATTGTGCTAGATATGGGAGGCTAAATCATTGACTGGTTTCCTAGGTCTGGCATAATGCTACTGGCAACAATGTTAATATCAAAAACACATGACATCGCACATGGTATGTGGCTTCGTGACATTTCGTATGAGGTCGTGTAGATAATGTAAACTGAATACAACTGAAGACTGTCCTCAGTAGCATATTACATAGATATAGTTCTTGCCTAATATTTCATGATACCTACTTGGAAATACTCAACTCTGATTGGTTGATTCAAGGACAACTGAAGACAATTTCGAATTGACGATTCTCATGAAGAATGAATTAATACGGCTTTGAGAATACAAAATACAAGTTCAAAACATAAAAAGGATCTGTTTGAATTTTTTAATTCTATTTAGTAGTTTCCGAGAAAATCGCGCTTTTAACATCGCTTTTTGAACCTCGGCTTTTTATCGGAATCATTTGGCAACGTTGCGCCATGACGTCATTTTCGATACGTTAAAATGTAAACAATGCCATTTTGAAGGAATTTTCAATTTGATTTTGACAGGCGACAAGTTATTTTCAAATTTCTTGATATTTTGTGAAAAATTTAAAGTAATTTGTATTAATTTGGACCCTTCGTTTAATTTTCTATTAACAATTAACAGTTTCCATCATGGATAAAGATTTTGTGGAGTGTAATTCGACAAACTGTCCAAAGGTAGATTTCTACATGATACACCAGTTCTTGAACTCTCAGAACTTTGGTGAGATTGCTGGATCATCAAAAGATCAAAGGTAACTTGAATTTACTTTATTAAGATAAAACCTAGTAGTGTCTTTTTATGTTTATCAGTGACAAACAATATAAGTAGGTACCTAAGTACTTACAGACTCAAAGTGTTCTACACCTCAAAGTAGTTACAAACTTACTATGAAATTGAGAGTAAAAAAACCTTGGTACCTACTTACCTATTGAGCTTTATTTCCTGTAAAGAGGTTCTCTTGTTTAAAGTCAAGTTTGCCTTGGAAGAAAAATAAACACTTTTACCAGATATTTCACATTTGTGTTGTTGTGAAGACAAACTTGAGTAACAGTTAGTTACAAGATCAGCCAGTAGATTTTACTGTACGTAGTCTACAGCTGTAAAGGGTAATAAATGAACTAAAAGTAATTTTTTTTTTTTTTTTTCTTTTGGATGTTGATTGAAAAAATTGTTTTGACCAAATATTGCCCTTCCCAGATATCCAAATTGCTTTGTAACTAGAGTAAAAAGTCTGTTTTATCCTGGTTACAAGGGTTCTACAACAGTAGATTGTAGTAAAGTTACCTGGCTGTTTTTTTTATGTATAAATATTACCCAAGGTTTTATTTGTCTTGAGTAAGCTCCATCAACCAAAGAGTAGTGTGGAACAATTTTTTTTTTTTTTCTTTTGGATGTTGATTGAAAAAATTGTTTTGACCAAATATTGCCCTTCCCAGATATCCAAATTGCTTTGTAACTAGAGTAAAAAGTCTGTTTTATCCTGGTTACAAGGGTTCTACAACAGTAGATTGTAGTAAAGTTACCTGGCTGTTTTTTTTATGTATAAATATTACCCAAGGTTTTATTTGTCTTGAGTAAGCTCCATCAACCAAAGAGTAGTGTGGAACAATGTTATCACTGAGGGCACTCTGCATTCAATGCTACCAATAGACCTAAGTGAAATCTTATACCATGTATTAAGTGTCACTACTGGCCTATTTATATAAATGAGGGCCAGTACCTATCTAAGGTAGTAAACAGATAAAAGTGGTTGTTTTTAGTGGGCTTTTTATTTTATTTTTTCCTCATACTTGAGACACCAAGTACTTACCTACCTACAATAATAAATTGATTTTTCTGTACAATTTCAGATCTTCAAGACCAAACTATGGTGACAAGGCCAGTCTTTGTTGTGTGAAAGCAAATATTACACCAGAAACACAAAATAAGAGCTAAACCTTATTCCGTCATGTGTACAATCGACGAAGAAAATGAGGAAGTTGTCAGTGCAGAGTGTGATGACTGTCCAGCGTCGCTAGGTAAGATTTTTTTTTGTTATATATTTCTCAATTATGAAATACAAGTACAACTGACAACTAGTTGAACATTTTGATATTAAAACCTTGGCTTAAAAGAAAAAAATTCTTATGCCTCTTTGTATTTGCAGTTACATTCTGTTTCTAACAAGACTGGTTAATGTAATTCTCAGCAGCTGTCTATCTATCCCTTTGAGATCACCTTCAAAGTATTATCTCACTGATGGTTACACTTCTTCTTCTTCTTATTCTTCTTTTTTTTTTTTTTTTTTTTTTTTCTTTTTTCATATTAACCCTGGCTATAAAAGAAAAAAATGTTGATTTCTAATTTTCTTTTAGCCTGGGCTTGACTGCCCACTTCATTGGAATTCAAGGTGAAGTTGACACTATCAGAATGTAGAATATGTGTAAGTATATTAAAAAGTAGTTTCTAATTTTTTGTTTCTTTTTCCTCAGGAGGTTGTAAGCACAGGATTGCGTTCATTATGTGGCTTCATAGGAGATCAGAGGAGCCTTCTCCAACAGAAGTAACATCCTATTGGAAGAAGTCCATCCTGTCTTCAGCAGGGATTGCTCCCATTGAAATAAATAAACTTAGTGGCAGAGGAGCAGACACATACTTCATGCCAACAACTAGTGTCATTGAAATGTTCAAAACTAAAGTCAAATCACAGTCATCATCATGGTCTTTATGTAATGTATTTAACTCTAACATTAATGTATGTGATATACATACACTTGTGAAAGAGAGTTTTGACGACTTCCAGTCTTCAATCAGAGAGGAGTTGACAGATGAAGCTATCAAAAAGTTGGAAAAAGAAACAAGAGGTCAGGCTTCTTCTGAGAAATGGCATTTAGCCCATTATGGGCGTATAACAGCTTCAAAGTTCTACAATGCTGCTCATTGTAGAACAGCTGAAGGTGCTCTGTTAAATACTATTCTAGGAAGGAAAACCCCACAAACTGCAGCAATGAAGAGAGGATCTGAGCTGGAGGATGATGTTTACCTATTGGTAAAGAACAAGTTGAAAGATGTGAGGAAATGTGGCTTATTTTTAAGTAAAAAATACCCTCTGTTTGGCGCTTCACCTGATGGTATAGGTAAGGAATATGTCATTGAGATTAAGTGTCCATCTTCAGAGAAAAATGTAAACAATTATCACAAGGATGAAAAACTCCATCCTAAGTATGAGTTGCAAATTCAACTCCAAATGGCCATGACAGAGAGAAAGAAAGGATACTTCATCATTGCAGATCCTCGGTTTGAGAAGAATTCTCAATTTACAATGATTGAAGTATCCTTTAATGCCAAACTTCTAAACGAGAATGTTGACAAGGCTATTATATTTTATAGGGAAAAGGTTTTTCCCCATCTTCACTGATATTATGTACCATCGTTTTCTAACACATAGAATATTTTACTCATATCCTAGAATATGCAAATATGTTAATATTACTTCACTTAGTTGTAGACAAGATATGAACATATATATTTTCTTGTTTAATAATATACACAATCTAGCTCTATGTACATCATTCTTAGAGAACTTCAAAATTATAGTTTGAGTGTTCTTCTCACGGAACCAAAAAGAAATTTTTATACCACCAAGGCACAAAACAAATCCTTGGAATCATATCTTTACTCTAGAAAATGTATTGCTCTCACAGGATATTGATTTTTTCAACTCAAGAACATTTAGAAAATGCTTAGATGACTTGAATCAAACCTGAATCTTCTTCTTGACTTGTCATAAGAATTCTTATATTGTATTATTTTATAATATCTATATTTTGTAAGATTTTGTACAATAAGGTGTAATTTGTAATAGTGTACCAACATGTTAATTATACCTTTTCAAATAAATAATATATTGAATATATTCAAAAAATGTAAAATTTGTATTAATATTTCATATTGCATTCAATAGGTATAGGTGTACCTATCACCTGTTTTTCTTCTTCTTTTTTTTTTTTTTGTAGCTTCATAGCATTTTAACTCCTACCTGTTTTATTATAGTTATACGTAGGTCCCTACCTACCCAATAGGTACCTAGGTACTATTGGGAAAAATGGTTAGACAACAGAAGTACTATCTATTTTTAAATTGCATACCATGCAAGTTTTTGAAGTAAAGGCAAGTAGGTACCTACCTATACATAGAGTGTGTACCTTTGAGTCATATATAACAGTACCTATCTACTTATTATGATAGTGGGTAGGTACCCTTTACTTCAAAAAAAATTATTTTTTCTCTCTCCTTATCTACATGTATTAACATGTAGATAACTTACATCAAAATGATCCTCACAAGCAAAAATATCTGAGTTATCAGATAGACTGTTGGTTCTCCTTGCCTTACTTAACCATTGTTTACGCCTTTTCTTGTCTAAAGGTACCCTACAATATAGTTTTGACAAATTTCTCGCTGTATTGGGACATAGTGGTACATAACACCATTCTCTCTTTGAACTGTTCTTTTTTAATGTAGAGTTTGGCCAAATAGGAATACCAGGCAGTTCATCTGTATTAAAATTATGAGGATCACAAACAGCGTAGGTATGATCCATTTTCTATGATTCTCAAGGCGAATATTGCATAAATGCCAATAATAGATTCGAAAAAAATTAAAAAAAAGTTAAGCAGTTCAGATAAGAAAGAAAAGTACCTATTCGTAGCAGATAAGAAGAGTACCTATTCGTAGTTCGCGCTCAGAGCTATCGCATATGACTCAAGGTCTTATCGAAAATGACGTCACGCGGTGTTGCCAGATCGGAAATCGCGTGCTCTCAGCTTGAGGGCTTGAAAAAGCGAGAAATACTAATGAAAGTTGAAAAAAAAATTTCGGGGTACCTATTTATTTATTTTTTACTATATTTTTAAACTATAATAAAAAAACATGAGAATCGTCAATTGTCTTCACATTTGGTGTTCTCCTTGGAAAGTAACATGAAATGTTAAGCAGCATTGATCTATTTTACACAAAGCTTACTCTTTTTTTTTTTTTTTTTCTTTGAGTTGGATCAATTGTGCCATGTTCAAGGGATTATGAGTAGTGTTTTCACTGTTCAAAATTAGGTGAAAATGTCTTCAGTGTCTTCACCCGACGAGCCGCCACTGCTGGATAGGGCGGGTTAAGGAGGGAATGGTATTACTTCAATTGTTAAGACAGTAAACCCGTAACCTGGATCATCGTTTTCAAGCTCATTTGCGTTTGTCAGCTCTCAGCTCCAGACAGAAATGGAAATCACACAGAAATACCCTTATGTTTTCATAGCCTGACAGATGTGAGAAAGCTCTGCCTAACATTACTTACTGTTCAATGTCAATGGAACTACGAGCATGGTCATAAAACCGCACAATCATGATTTAAAGGCGTGGTGGCGCTTTTAGTATCAATTTTATCGCCGTAAAATACCAGATGTTCAGTAATTGATTTTGTGGTTTGTCAACTACCACGAGATCGTGTTGCATGGCAAGGCTTGATATTGAACTTGTGGTAGGTGAAACTCATGGTGGCATACATTGTAGTCCACCAGAAGGAAATAAGGGGGTTCATTTATATCAATATACTATTATCAAGCGAAACGGTTGTTTCGCGGGAGAACGCCTCCCAGAAACTACAGTGCTTATAATATAACGGTAAATATAGTTTGTATGTATACGTATACACTATACATATACATATATGAACGTGAAAACATTGACTCATGAAATGGACTGATCGCTGTATCTCTTGAACGGTAAAACTGAGAAAGCTGAAATTTTGTATTAAAAAGTTCCTCTTATGGCTTGTTAGTGTAAGAATTTTTAAATCTTATCCAGCTAGTTTTTTCTTTTACAAAGTCTAGGCTAGAACATACACTTATTCTCACTTATTCATTACCCAAATTAATGATTTGTGAATCTTCAGAGTTAAAAGTTGCAAAAATATCGTCTTACTATTATAGGTAGGTATAATACGTTTTAAAATAAAATGAGAACGGAAAAATATGTCAGTTCTCGTTGAAGTCATCGCAGTCATATTATTATAGACTCGTTGGAGTTTCACAAAAGAAGCACCAATTATCAGACCGACCTCTCTTTAGATCTATTGTGATCAGATAATTCTGATTTACGTCCTGATTTGAAGTATTTAGGACGGGGGTTACCTCTAATCGCTGGGAATCGTACCAGCTACCCACATTAACCTCACCCAGCCTGGATAAGGCCGTAAATGCCAGCCTCACCTGTTTCGATGGGACAGAATTTTCGTCGAAAAGTCTGCTCCAACCCGGGGTCGAATTCGGGAACTCTGGCCTACGGGCAGTAGTCACAACCATTACGCCACGGAGGCGTTGAGATGTTAAGGGGTCGAACTCGGGAACTCTGGACTACGGGCAGTAGTCACAACTATTACGCCATCGCAGTCATACTGTATAAAAAAAAAAAACTAAAAAAAATCTTTTTTTTTGACAAGGACCCTGTCCCTGAAACGATCTCACTTCTTACCATCTTGACCAAGTCTCTGTTTTTCCCAGGTTCAAAGAAATTATATTTCTTCTAGTCAGTGTTTAAGCTATGCCTTGGCCATGTATAAAGGTCCTGAGCCCACACTCCATATACAACTGGCACATAATATTATGTATGCGAGTTGCGAGTATAGGCAAGTATCAAAATTGATGAAGAGCCTAAGCCAGGCTAGACAGATTTTATGACCGCTCAGCTCTTGTCACTAGAGTTCAAGTTGAGACATTCAGGCCAGATTTCACACCCAGCGTGAAATGAGAAGAACAAGCGAATATCAAGCTCATAAGTTTTTGGTTTGTCAAGTTTTCGCTTTTTCCAAGCAGCAATGACTGTTATATTGTAACCCACAAGTTGAATAGAGTCCTTATTTGAAATCAGCTAATTTGTCAACCAATTTTATCTAACATCGAACGAAAGCTTCTCTTACGTCTTTTTTTATTTTTAACACGACTTGTTTTTTGGCTGTCCAATATTATGTTGCTCAATGGAATCTTTTTCCACGGGCCCTTATCGCGTGTATTTATTAACCATGGGTACTTTCTGGACCTCTATCGGCCCTCATGTGGCCCCTGATTCACAGGTTAACAACTCTTCGGTCTCGTATCTCACGCTCCTTATCAATAAATTAATTGTCATTGACATCATCATCACTATCATCCGACATCGCCAGCATAATAGAATTGGGTGCGGAGACATTGCTAGACATAACGTGTGCGTTTGATAGTGTTGGCCTTGTGCTGGCTATGCGTGTTATGTCATTGTATCTTCTTATGTTGGCATTCCTTCACCTTGCACTCATTGCATGCTCTTCTATTCAAATGAGTTCAGATATGAAACATGGTCAAACAGACTCGTCTTTGATTGAACAATGAATGTGCATTATGCATATAAAATTATACATGCTATGTCCCAAGAAACTGAAGATGAGCAACATCCATGTTGCTGTATGGATGTTGCTGGATTGGTGTAACTTTCGAATTCATTCAACGCAAACATGGAAATCCAATAAATCCACGATATTTCGGTCTTCCTCAAAACAACTCATGTTTTATGGATATAAGAAGAGCAAGTAATTTTGGGATTTCTGATTTCTCATGCATAGAACATTATGCAGGATTCACACACCTAGGACTTCTCATTTTTCTTCCCCGGAAGACACATATCCTGATTTATGCATTTTCTTTTGTCCTGAAAATTTCCCGGAAGAATGTCAATATTCTGAGCCTCGCTTCCAAACCAGAACAACGGAAAACACGATAATTTATGAGAAAATTATGGGAAATTTATTCTGACAATGTTTTTTACCTTTAAGTCTTGTGACTCTCTTTTTCTCTATACAACAAAGTAATAAATTTTCCGTACGCCTTCCTCCCTTTTCTTTCCCCTTCTTTTATTTTTTATCATTCCCTCTTACTCTCTCTCCTTTTCTTTTGCTTTCTATTTAACTTCTGTTGCCATTCTCTCGCTCTCTCTTTCTACCGCGCTATGAATTCTCTCTTTCTTTTTAACATTTAACTATCCTGTTTCCTTTTTCTCTCTTCTTTCATTCTTTCACATGCATTCTCTCCTATTCTTGTATTCCTCTCTTATCTCTCTTTCCACTCCAAATATCTCAGTGCTTAGAGTAAAATTTTCTCTTTATATACTTTCCAAAGAATTCTATCATGTAACTAACTTCCCTCTTTTTCATTTGCACACTTGGTTTCATTACCTACCATCGATTTAAAATATCGGAAATGTCTCGCTTTATTTCTTCAAATACTATGAAGTATGAAATTTTTAGTAGTTATCATGAAGCACCTTAGGCATAGTAGAACACTCGTAGACGCAGCGCAGGCAGGCAGGAATAGTTACATTCTAGGACTGATAGAAAAGTGAACCCATCCGCCGTCCGCGAATAGTAATAATATCGACTTATTTATACTGCCCGATTAAGAAAAATGCGTCCCATTATTCAATTATGTGGTCAAAATCCCTAATGGAATATCTTGTCATGTCCCTGCTGCGTTTCGATCTCGCGACTTTTAGATTGCCAGACTTTGACCACTGAGTTACCGACACATTTCTCACACAGCATTTTTTGTAGAAAAAATGACGCCAAGCCAGAATCGAAAACACTAACTAGTGTTTCAGATCCTATTAAAAAACGTTCCACCAAGAGGGCCATAATAATATATCGAGCTCCTGAGTGCACCACTTTGAAACGCCGCATTTTGTTGGAGAAAAATTCCCTTAAAAGCCAAGAGTTGCTAGAGAGCGGTTGTAAGTTTTTCTATTAGTGTCAGACGGGAGCTGTGAATTTATGAATGTTGTTTCGCCATATTTTTACAA
>CM044964.1:15234341-15372817 GCA_024516035.1 Bactericera cockerelli | reverse complement strand
AATACAAAATTTAGTCAGGAAACTAAAAAAATGTTAGAGAGGGAGAGAAAAATGGAATAAATAACTGCTTTCTTTTTTTCTTAACACTAAATTAGGTGGCTCTATAATTAACTTTGTTCTTTTTGTTCAATAGTAGAACGCCGGTGGTAATTCGACTAACCATGGTACAGACTCCGGTGTGTTACGTTTTTAACCCTCAAATTTATTGACCCACAGCTAGGTGAGCTAGGCTGGTTAGTTGGTTTCTGCTTTACATCGGGTTCATCCCAGTTAGATGAGGTGGGTTTCCCAAGCATAATGCTTACCTCAGGGTTTCCCTAAGGATATTTCTATACAAAATTTATTTATTTTACTTCCGAGAAATTTCAATTTGAACCCGCCCGCATATCGCAAAAATTCTCTTTGACAATCTTTTAAGCACTAGTTTATAGGTTTCACTGTTCTTTCATTATATAAGTCAAAAAAAAATTGTACGCAAAAAAACACCTTACCATACCTAACCCATTTCAAAAAATCCCATGGGTTAAACTGGACTTCCAATCTCCGTTCTTCAGATTTAAAAAGTCTAGAGTTACCTTATATCCTTATCTGGGTTATCGTTGAAAAAACCTTAATGCTAAAATTGTGTCCATATCAATCTTACTTATAAAATACAAAAACCAGTGGCGGAGTTGCTAAATGAATGGGTGCTCCTGGTAGACTGAGGTAGAAGTTGTGAAACTGGGTTAATCAGTCGAGGTCCATTCTCATTCTCAAGTGGTTCAGGTGCTAGTCTGATGGTGATCCCTTTAGCGTAGGGACCGTTAGTTCGAATCCCACTCAATGCATGAATATTCCCTCTCATTTGAATTTTTGACCATAATAACACCGAATGCAGTATAAATAAATACAGTACGTACATTATTATTCTCTGTTAGCAAGATAAAAACGAAATTTCTTCTCTAATCAACTCACTGGCCGACTCACTGATCACTGTATCTTTTCTGTCATGATCGCGAATGAGCATTCTCATTTCGCGAACGAGCTTTCTCGCGAATGAGCTTTCTCTTCTGCTTGTCTTTCTACACTTCCTTAACAATCTCAAGGGAAAGAATCCTTTCCGTACCCCTCTCACTGTACCTTGACAGGGTGGTCCAAGAATTTCATTCTCTTGCACATCCTCTTTTCTTTCTTTCCTCTTATAAATATGAATATTTATTTCTGACCTCAGTAGGTTGATCGACCTGGAGGTCGATGGTTCAAGTCCCAAGTTCAGCAAAGATTTCGTAAAGCGAGTTTGAGTAGTTGTGATGTCATTTAACTATTTTTTCTCCTTGTTAAATCTACCTCAATCCTCTGTTTTAAATAAAACTTTTTCTTCTTCATCATTTCTCCTTATCTTTTTACTTCCCTCTCCTCATTTTCCCTTTTACCTACTTTTCTTTATTTCTCAATTTCAATTTCTCTTCTCAAAAAGCAAAAAAATTTCACATCTCCATCTCATATTCTTCTCTCCCTCTTTCGACCTCCTTCGACCTTCCCCTTCTTCTTTCTTTTCTCTTCTCTTCTTCCTCATATTTTCTCTCCCTCTTTGTGCTCATCTTCCTCACTTTTCTTCATTATTAAAGTTCTATTCAACAAAAATGTCCTTATCCCCCACTGGTCTCGAAAAGTGCTGCAACTCTTTTGTCTCTCCTTCTCCTCCTCTATTTGCACAGTAGTGACCTGGCATGTCCATACATAGAAGTGGTCCTGGTTTCGTAACCAGTGGGTCTCACTCGACTCTGAGCGCCACCAGTATAAATCACGTACAAAATATACAGGGTGACCACGTGACCAGGTGTTGGAAAATAACTCCATCACTCTCCATGCATCAATAATAATGATCTTATACATTTTTCTTTGTAGTCAGACAATATTGAGATATATATAAATTTTTGTAACAATACAGCATCTCGCTAAAAGTCTTCACTATTATACACTCTCCCTGCATGAAAATAATCACCTTATACAGTTACACTACTAGCTAAAACCGGGGACTTTGTCCCCGTTATAGTTTTTCACACATGGCCTGAGTCCTATTTGGAATTTTCAAAAATCCTTTATTAGGCCACCAAAAGGAGACTCGTTGCCAAATTTGGGGTTATTTGGCCCAGCCATTTCGGAGCTGCGCTGATTATGAATGAATGCGTAAATCGATTTTTTATATTAAGATAAGATTATACAGTATTCCACTGTTCTTTTTACACTGTTCTTGCTTACGGTGGTCTCGATAAATGTTACAAATTATTAAGAGATCTTTCATCGACCTTAAAAATTCTTTGTCGATATGCCATTTTTGCAACACCTTGTATAAATTAAATACTGTGTTCTCTATTGTGTTCGTGCTGTTTATGTCATACTTTGAGGTTTGAGAATATTGCACCATATTGAATTTCTTTTTTCTATTTTTTTGTGATTTTTATTGCACCCAGTATAATTTCAGTTTCACGTCCTAATACTATAACAAAACAAAGTAGTTTACCATTCTTATTTTTCTCATTTTTGTAATATGAGAGCAAAAATTTTGACGGGTCACATACCCAGTTATACTATCATAATTCTACGTACCTATTGTTCATCCTGTATTAATCTTTCTGATATAATTATGATGATCGCTTTTTTATCTTGAAAGTTTTTACAAAAAATATTTCACATTCAGTGTCGATCCGATATAGTGAATTTGTTCTCTATTAGGCCCTAGGATATTGTAGGCTTTTTTGCAATATTATTGTAGCATATGTACCCCGAAAATTCTAATTCGTCAAGACTATGCATATCGCCACCTATCATCCTGATGTAGTAAAAAATAATACTTAACTGATGGGTTGGGTGGAAGAGATTGCCATAGGCAATAACCCCGCCCTTTAGTTAGGACATATGTTTTCAAATGTATTTTCTATTCTTTTTCATTTTTATTAAATATATTGTTTTTTTCATTTTTTTCACTGTTAAAATTATTATTTATATGTACGAGTTAATGTCCTTTTGTATCTAATAAAGAATTGTATAATAATAATAATGGGATGATTTGACATTATTTTGTCTCGTTTTTTAGTATTTTTTTAAATTTTCTATTACCTACATCTTGTAAAGTTGTTGATTAGGATGATGTGGGTTTTTGTTGTTGTTTTTTCCCCTCTCTTTTATTTTACGTCTTTTTATTTATTTTTTTACAAGACACCCTGTATGGTGCTGATATAGTAAAGTTGTTGTATGATGATGCTGGCGTTATCTGCAGCCTTGATGTCCTGCTTGTTTTGGGTGACAGACTGGCCGAGGAATATATTAATTTGTGGTTCTCTCCTTGCAGCTTCTGAGTTTGACATGGAGATAATGTTGGCAAAATAAAAATGAATAATAGTTCCAGTTTTTTGTCTCTCTGATATTTTGTCATGACATTATGATTTTCGAAGCAAAAAATAATATTTTTATGTGAGGGACATACCTTATTGATGATGTACAGAAGCAGTGATCTCATGTTTTGATTGTTCTGAAAAGTACTTCCTGTTCATGAAAAGTTTGCCAATTTAAAGAATATTAATTTTAATATGAAATGACATTTTAATTCTGTTTTTAAATTTAAATAAAGGTTTTTGGTTTTACGTACGTGGAACAGCTTGGGGAAGAGAACTTCACAGCTTCCTTTGTGAAGTTCTTTACCAATCATAACATCAATAATAATAAAAAATTGACTGACCTGAATTACCTCACCCAGTCTGAGTGGGGCGGGGTATAACCACCAGTATGTGGATTGCTATGATGACCATGGACGGATTTGAAACCATAAAGGTGACCATGACCCTCCTTTGACATTTGGACGTTGCTTAACTTCGGATGAGAATCGGTGTATTCAACGTGCAATCTCCGTTGAATTATGAAGCTAATTTTATTTTCATGTCTTGTGTATTATTCTCTAGGACGGTTATCTACCAGGTGTATTGTTTTATTTACCGGTTATGACTAAACTTGTGATTCACACTATATGTGAATCATATATTATGTGAATTCACACTGTATGTGAATCATATGTGTGAATTCACACTGTATGTGAACAACATGTGTGAATTCACACTGTATGTGAATAACATGTGTGAATTCACACTGTATGTGAATCATATTTTGTGAATGCACACTGTATGTGAATCATGTGTGTGAATTCACACTGTATGTGAATCATATACTATGTGAATTCACACTGTATGTGAATCATATACTATGTGAATTCACACTGTATGTGAATAACATGGTTGAATGCACACTGTATGTGAATCATATACTATGTGAATTCACACTGTATGTGAATCATATACTATGTGAATTCACACTGTATGTGAATAAAATGGTTAAATGCACACTGTATGTGAATCATATTATAGTATGTGAACACACTGCATGTGAATAACATGTGTGAATGCACACTGTATGTGAATATGAATAACATGTGTGAATGCACACTGTATGTGCATCACCAGGGTTTTTCCTTCCCTTGAACAAAAACTTGAGAAAGTTCACTGATTTTATGTTCAAATTCCGCAGGAATTCGTCACAATAGAACCTCATATTAATTTTACATGACAAAGAAAACTCAATTTCGGCGCTCATGATGTATGTATGTAGCGACTTCTTTATGAACAAGTTACTTTGCAAACTGTTTCGACAAACTTGAGCGCACAAATTACTCAAAATTCGATACAAACTTTTAGACAGGCAAAATGAAGTTGTTCGTATCAAGTTTGAAGACGCACAACTCACTGGAAATACTTTCGACTTGGCGTTTTGACTTTTGAGATTTTCTTCCAAGATTGACGTATGGTTAGGCCGCGCCGATTTGGACAGCCCTGAATGAAGGCTCTTGTTCAGTTTTGACACATTGATGGACTTTCGGGTGTAATATTTGAGGCAGGAGTGTTTCCTATACACTTGTAACTCAGATACTTTTGTTTGTAACTCAGACACCTTGATGGACTTTCGGGTGTAATATTTGAGGTAGGAGTGTTTCCTATACACTTCTAACTAAGATACTTTTGTTTTTTCTTTTCTTTATCTTGTTTTCTCTTCTTTTCCTCAACATATCTTTCAACACCAGCGCTAATTCAAAGGCTATTGCAGAGTAGGCCATTCTCTAGTATGTTTGTCTTTTTATCCATTTATATCACCGTTAAAGCTATTTTTTTTCTTTTGGTACGAGTGTAATAACTTATAGGAGTACACTAGACTCTCATTGTTATGATGTACTGCCAAAGTATTTGCTGTTGTTGCTTCTATTATTTTCAGTTAACTCTTGACAAAACACTTCTCTTCTAATTCGGTGCTCTGCTTCCTGCCGATGAGAACTTTATTGTTGTCAAGTGTTGTGTAAGTTATCAAGTTTCAAAACAGTTTGTGACAAAATAATATATGTGTCTCGAAACTTTCATCGCGACTTCTTTGTCTTCGACTTCTGTTATCCTCTGTGTGTTTCCTTCTGTATCTCACACTTTTCCTCTCATCATATCCACTTGTGACGCTTCTTTATTCTCCATCGCCTAATTCTTTTTTTTTTCTCTCTCTCACTTTTCCTTCATCATATCCACTTGTGACGCTTCTTTTTTCTCTATCGCCTAATTCTTTCTCTTTTTTCTCTCTCACTTTCCTGTTCCGTCATATCTACTTATATGGTGACCAGAAGGAAAAGCAAATCCTTTCTGATCTCCTGTCTCCCTTTCTCTCCTCTTTCTTCTCCCTCTGACCTCTCTCTCTCCCACTCTTCCAATCTCCTAACTGTTTCTATCTGATCTTCTTGTTTTATTTTCGTCTCTTTTCCTTTTAGTTTCCTCCTCTTCCTCTCATTTGCTTTCATTTTCAGCCTCTTGTCTATGACCTCTAAAGTTGAATTTTTTTCAATCAATCATTGTAAAGAAGTAGGAATTCTAGAACCAATTATGAGGAAAAGGTTGAACAATACCAATCCCAAGTAGGTTGGAGAAAGGCCTAGTAAACGAAGCAGAAGATTAATAATTTGAAACTGAAAACCTCTGACGCTAACTGAATGTCACCATAATCATCTGGAAAACTGGAGAAGGAAAAAAAAATCTCGGCAGTAACAAACTAAGTCAACGATGTAGCTGGTTTTATGGATGCAAAAACCTCCAGCGAATGGAGGTTAAAACCCATGACTTGACTGAATTTTTATGTTAAAGAGACTTAAAGCTAGAAAAAAGCATCAGAGGGCAAAATCACTGAAAATCTGAAAACGATGCGCAATACAGAACTGTCAAATTCCAGGGGTAAGCTTTCGACCCTCCCAGCAGACTCTACTCTCTAATAGTGTTATTTATTAGGAGCTCTTAAAAGTATCGTTTAAGACGTCCCTCCTATTCACCCCACTTCATCTCCGCCTCTCACTCTCTCTCTCTTCCTCCATTCTCTCCCTTCCCTTCCCCCTCTCTCCTCTCTCTTTCTCTTCCTGTCTCCCTCTCTTCCACCTCTCTCTTCTCTCACTACCCTTTTTTCACCTCTCTCCCTCCTTTTGGTTCTCACTTTTTCCTCCACTTTTGAAACTCAAACTCTCTCTCTCCCCTTCTCCCTCTAATTCCTCCTCTCCCCTCCCTTTCCCTTCCACCTCTCGTTCTCTCTCTCTCCCCTCCCTTTCCCTTCCACCTCTCGTTCTCTCTCTCTCTCCCCTCCCTCTCCTTTCCACCTCTCATTTTCTCTCTTCTCTCCCCCTCCCTCTCCCTTCCACCTCTCGTTCTCTCTCTCTCTCCCCTCCCTCTCCCTTCCACCTCTCGTTCTCTCTCTCTCTCCCCTCCCTCTCCTTTCCACCTCTCATTTTCTCTCTCTCTCTCCCCTCCCTCTCCTTTCCACCTCTCGTACTCTCTCTCTCTCCCCTCCCTCTCCCTTCCACCTCTCGTTCTCTCTCTCTCTCCCCTCCCTCTCCCTTCCACCTCTCGTTCTCTCTCTCTCTCCCCTCCCTCTCCTTTCCACCTCTCATTTCTCTCTCTCTCTCTCCCTCCCTCTCCTTTCCACCTCTCGTACTCTCTCTCTCTCTCCCCTCCCTCTCCTTTCCACCTCTCGTACTCTCTCTCTCTCCCCTCCCTCTCCTTTCCACCTCTCGTTTCTCTCTCTCTCCCCTCCCTCTCCTTTCCACCTCTCGTTCTCTCTCTCTCTCCCCTCCCTCTCCCTTCCACCTCTCGTTCTCTCTCTCTCTCCCCTCCCTCTCCTTTCCACCTCTCGTTCTCTCTCTCTCCCCTCCCTCTCCTTTCCACCTCTCGTTCTCTCTCTCTCTCCCCTCCCTCTCCTTTCCACCTCTCGTTCTCTCTCTCTCTCCCCTCCCTCTCCT
Source organism: Bactericera cockerelli (assembly GCA_024516035.1). Taxonomy (NCBI): domain Eukaryota; kingdom Metazoa; phylum Arthropoda; class Insecta; order Hemiptera; family Triozidae; genus Bactericera; species Bactericera cockerelli. The sequence goes on along the minus strand of CM044964.1, from coordinate 15,365,478 downwards.
TTCCACCTCTCGTTCTCTCTCTCTCTCCCCTCCCTCTCCTTTCCACCTCTCGTTCTCTCTCTCTCCCCCTCCCTCTCCCTTCCACCTCTCGTACTCTCTCTCTCCCCTCCCTCTCCTTTCCACCTCTCGTTCTCTCTCTCTCCCCTCCCTCTCCTTTCCACCTCTCGTTCTCTCTCTCTCCCCTCCCTCTCCCTTCCACCTCTCGTACTCTCTCTCTCCCCTCCCTCTCCTTTCCACCTCTCGTTCTCTCTCTCTCTCCCCTCCCTCTCCTTTCCACCTCTCGTTCTCTCTCTCTCTCCCCTCCCTCTCCTTTCCACCTCTCGTTCTCTCTCTCTCCCCTCCCTCTCCCTTCCACCTCTCGTACTCTCTCTCTCTCCCCCCTCCCTCTCTTTCCACCTCTCTTTTTTTCTCTCTCTACTCTTCCTTCAATCCTCCTGTTTCTCTCGCTATTTCTTTCCTCGTTGTTCTCTGTTGTGTTGTCTTTTTGTTTTCTCATCTTATTCGGACATTTAAGACAGGGGTTAGTTGGCCAGGGATGAATTATATAATCTACAGAATAAAATGGTTTTGGAGAATGGGATGGGCGATAAAAATAGGATATCAGACGGCCAAAAGAGAACAAGACAAAGGAAAATGAGGATCAATGGGAAAGAGAGGAAGAAATATTAAGAAGGACAAGAAAGAAAACCAAGGAGTATCAATGTAAGTTAAAGCATGTACCAGGTAGGAGAAAAAGAGGCTCAATGGAAAAGAGAGGAAGAAATATTAAGGAGGACAAGAAAGGAATATCAATATGAGTTAAAGCATGTACCAATTGTACCATGTTTCTTACTTTTTCTTGATCTAAACTGGTAATCTGGGGGCCTGAAGTTGTCCCCCAGAAGTCACAATACAATAACACGAACCGGATGTACCATGCTGATTACGGTCACCATTTTTTTTTCTCCTTCAAATAAACCACTTCATATACTCGCCTTATTATTATTAAACATATTGGATCAAGTTTTATTTAAATACATAGAAATTAATATTTCTATGTATTTAAATGAAAATAACCCCGCCCTTTAGTTAGGACATATGTTTTCAAATATTTTCTATTCTTTTTCATTTTTATTGTATATATTGTTTTTTTCATTTTTTCACTGTTAAAATTATTATTTATATAAACAAAATGTCCTTTTGTATCTAATAAAGAATTATATAATAATAATAATAATAATAATAATAATAATAAGATTAATAATTATAGCAAAACATGATCAAGGGCGGTGCTAATGCCAGCGGCATTCTCTTCCGCCTATGTTTCGTCAAGTAAGCTCCTGATTCTCGTCATCCCCTATCGGTTGAGCAGATAAGCGTGTTACCAAAGTTTGTGCCTCCGTCAAAGGCAAAGTCAACTTTTTTTTTTTTTTTTTATTTTTAAGTGGGGTTTAACGTCGCTTTCAACTGCCATGGTCATATCACGACGGGGGTTTTACCCTCCATTCGCAGGAAACTCACAAACCTGCTACTCACATTGACCTCACCCAGCCTGAGTGGGGCCGGGGAAAAGCCAGCGTCACGAGAATTAGAATTTGAATGGTCACCCATCCAAGTCGTAACCTCGCTGGATGTCGCTTAACTTCGGTGTTCTGAAGGGAACCGGTGTATTCAACATGCCATCGACGCTGGCTAAAAAGTCAACTTTGACGAAAGCGAAAGATGAAAGTTGCGATATAAATTGCTACAGCAACTTTTTTTTTTTTTTTTTTTTTTTTCTTTTTTTTTTTTTTCTGTTAGGCGCTTTAACACCACTGATGTAGTGGGTCGTTCGCGCCGATTCCTCAATGAACTAAATCAGGTTAATCAGTTTAGTTTGTTTTAAATACTCCATGAGGGAGTCGATAGATGCGGAATCGTCTTTTAGGGAAGGTTCAACGGCAAGGGATTTACGAATTTGAGTATGGATTCTACATGAGAGAATGTGTTTGACAGACAGTATCTCTCCGCATTGGCAGACGGGTGGAGATGTCTTGAGAAATAGAAACTTATGGGTAATGCGAGTGTGACCAATGCGGAGTCTTGTAAGGACGACTTCTTCAAATCTAGTATTTCTATTGGAAGAAGACCAATAGTCAACCAAAGACTTGATTGATTTCAATTTATTAGTATTGGGTTCAGAGCTCCATGATTCTTGCCAAATTGTCTTTATGATCTTATTAATGAAAGGAGAAAAATCCTCAGAACAACAAATTTTCAAGGCATCATGGGAATCATCAGGAAATTGGGTAGCTCGGTCAACAGCTTCGTTCCCACTAATGCCACAGTGCGAAGGGCACCACAACAAGGATAATTGTTTTGAACAGGTTTTAAGGTCCGAAATTGCTGAAAAGACCTTTGTAACAAGAGGATTAGTTGCTTTAGAATTAGCTAAAGAATTCAAAGCGCTTAAAGAGTCAGATACAACTAGAAAGTTAGTGGATGGGAGGTATTTAATGTGAATAATACAAAGAAGCAACGCAATTAATTCGGTTGATAAAACACAGTTCACATCATTCAGTTTGTAGGAGTATATGATGTTTTCAATACTGTAAGCGCAGCTTGTTGCGTTTACTGATTTTGAACCATCAGTATAACATACTACATGATTATAATATTTGGAATTAATAACTTCTGCAAAGTTTTGACGGTGTACAGACGGTGCTGTATTACTTTTTTTACTGGCGTGAAGAGAGAGATCTATATCAGGTATTTCTACAGACCAAGGCGGCTTAGGCTTAACAAATGGAGCAAAGTCGCTTACCTCTATCAACCGCGCGAATTCATTGTATTGAATCACACGAGCAGACAATGGTAGTGGCGAATTACAAGGAAAATTATTATTATTATGATCCGATTTGAAGAGAATTTTATTTACAGGATTGAGAGGGCAACTCCCGATTTTCGCAACATATTTCATCATTAACTTGGTCCTACGTAAGTGTAATGGTAAAATTCCTGATTCAACATAGAGACTGGGAACAGGGCTGGTCCTGAGAGCACCAGTAGCAATCCTGATTCCCGCATTGTGAACAGGATTTAGTTTATTTAGTAAAGTTGGTTTAGCAGAGGCGTAAATACCGCTACCATAATCAAACAAAGGTAAAACATAAGATTTGTATAATTTAAGGAGAGTGTCACGGTGTATACCGTATCTTTTATTTGATACCATTTTCAGAACATTTAGAGCAGTGGCGGTACGATTTTTTAGGGAAAGAATGTGTTTAGTCCATTTCAACTTGCAATCCCAGGTCATGCCAAGGAACTTGACCTGGTCAACAAAGTTCAACTGGACATTATTGTAAAACAAAGGAGGAAAATTCACATTACGTGCTCTAGAAAAAGTAATACATACTGACTTGGAAGGATCAGCGGAAAAAATTAAACCATTCTGATTAGACCAGGTAAGAATGTCATTCAAAGTACTTTGAATGCGAGATCTCATTAAATCAGTATTTTTGCCGCGCGCAATAATCATGAAATCGTCAATGAATAAAAGCCGCTTTAAAGGGGCTTTTACCAAGTTTAGAATATCATTAATAAATACAATGAAAAGCATAGGGCTCAACGAAGAACCTTGGACTATGCCATTTTCCAAAGGATATTTATCAGATAAGGAATTATTTACTTTAACTCTGATGAATCTATTATTTAGAAAATTATTTAGGTATTGAAGCATGATGCCATTGATGCCAAAACCAACAAGAGACTTCAGAATTTTGTGGCGCCAAGTCATGTCAAAAGATTTTTGGCCGTCTAAAAGTACTGCAATGGTGCACTCCTTTTTAAGTAAGCCACGAGCCACCTCTTCTTCAAGAAAGGCTAGGTTATCTATAGTAGACCTTTTAAACCGTCCACCACTTTGAAAATGACTAATTACGCCTTTATTCTCAAGTATCCAAGTCAATCTTTTGTTAACCATTTTTTCTAGTATTTTACTCAGACAATTTAGGAGAGAAATTGGGCGATAGCTGGAAGAAGATAGCTTGTCCTTACCAGGTTTCAACAGAGGAATAATTAAAGCCTCACCCCATGACGAGGGAAACTTACCTGTCCTCCAAATAAAGTTATAGATCTCCAATAAGGAACGTAAGGCATTTTCAGGAAGTTCTTTCAATATTGGGAAAGAAATGCCATCAGGTCCAGCAGCTTTAGATGAACAAGTGGAAAGAACATCACACAATTCCTGATAAGTAAAGGGAGCATTGAAGTCAGCTCTATGATTGAAGTCTATTTGTATAGGTATACTCTCACAGGAAACTTTGTGTGATAAAAATTCGTTGCTAAAATTAGCATTAGAGGAAACAGAAGAAAAATGAGAACCTAGTAAATTAGAGATAGAATCTGTGTCATGGATTATCTTACCTGGGTCGTTGATATCCTGAAGGGCTGAAATACTTCTAGGGGAATACTTACCACGAAGTTTGCCCATCTTATGAAATAGTTCACCAGAAGAATGAGATTGGTTAATAGTGCCAACAAAGTGGGTCCAGCTTTCCTTCTTTTTGACCTTAATAGTTTTCCTGGCGATGGCTCTTGCTTTCATAAATGCAATTCTGTTATCAGGGGTAGGATTACGTCTGAGGGAACGCAGAAACTTCTTCCTATCCTTTATAACCTTCTTAACTTCGTCATCCCACCATGGTACAGGAAGCTTATTTGGAGGTAGATGTTTAATGGGGATGGAAGAGTTAGCCGCACTAATAATATTAGTATTGACCAGAGAAATGATACTGTCAACATTTGTGTCATTATCAATGGTGTTAAAATTAAAGGTAATGTTTGATCTGAATTTTTCCCAATTAGCTTTTTCATAGAACCAAATTTTTGGGAGGGATGAAGTAGACTGAGAAACATGAGGTAAAGGGAATTGATGACTTATAATAATGGGAAAGTGATCTGAAAAATGGATGTCATTAATGGTATTCCAATTCAGATCAGGGTATAAAATTGAAGACGCAAAGGAAAGATCTATGGAAGAATGAGTGAGGTGTGATAGATTGAAGTGGGTGGGACTACCCGTGTTTAGCAAAAATACATTATCATTGTTTAGGATGAATTTCTCGACTTCCCTACCTTTAGCATCGATTCTAATGTCACCCCAAAGTGAGTTGTGAGAATTAAAATCACCTAAAAGGATGAACGGAAGTGGGAGTTGATTCTTGATGTTTGTCAGATCGTTTTCTGAAAATCTTAACTGCGGTGGTATATAAATATTGCACACACAAATAGGTTTATCAAATCCAGGCAATTTAACCAGGACTGCAATACATTGAAAATTAGAATGGATATTTATTTGTTTAGAGTAACATGTATTATGAATAAAAGTGCAAACACCACCGCATGCTATATTTCCATCAAGGTAATCAAACCTATATAAATCGAAATTATTAAGCTTGGGAGTTTTATTAGGTGATAAATGTGATTCTTGTATACATATAATCATTGGGTCGATCTTACGCACAAGGCATTTAAGTTCGTCCATATGATTAATTAGACCATTTACGTTCCACTGAACAAGGAAATCAGTAAAAGACATGTTTAGATTGTTTAGTGAACATAAAAAGATAAAAAGATAAAAAGATAGTTATTCCATAAGACTGAAAACTGAAGATACCAGGAATATAAAGAAATATAATTGAAATCTTGACAATAAAATTTCTTCATTAATAATTAATAATATTAAATGAAAGATAGACATAAACTCTCATTGTATCGATCTAATAAGACATAGATAGATTAGGTAGACACAACCCTCGAGTTTTTTGTTGTTTGTTTTTTTTTATATACATTTTTTTTTTTTTTTTTTTTTTTTCAAATAGACAGCCACCATAGCAGGACAGGAAGCATGCAGGACAGGAAGCAGGCGGGACAAGTAAGTAGCAGGGCAGGTATCGGGAAATGTTCATGAATATATAAATCAACATACTTTTCTGAGACCAGGAAAATGGGTAGGTCAAATAGAATATCCAAATAATCTTTTCATAATAAGTTCAATAGAAAATAACTTGTGGTTGAGAAATCGACAGTTCGAACTTGTATAATAGTAAGTTCAATGTAACATAACATGCTTGATATTGTCAACTTGGTATGTATTTTATATTGTTACTGGGCTGAGTTTAAGAGTACCAGCCATATCATTTGGTCATATGAATATCTGGACTTGTATGTAGGCTTAATTCAATACAACTTAACAGAGCTCGTATTAGGAGATTATGAATACGAGCCAAAGCGTTCAGTACTTGAAAATCCGTAAGTCTAGTAAAAGCATTTTATTGTTAACTGGAACCTCTTATGGTGACGGACAGGATACATGGTTGGCAGGAAAGGAGGCGAGCTTGAGGATACAGCGGGATGAGGAGGTGGGTGGTGACTGCCGTCATGACTTATCAATTCATTTTTTTTTTTTTTTTTAAATATATTTTTTGTATTTTTTTTTTTTGGTGTATAAATATTTTTTTTAAAAAAACTCAGGGGCGATAGGTATCTACCAAAATAGAATAAGTAAGTACAGGAACAGAACTGTTGAAGAGGAGAAGGGGAGGTAGGTAAATTCACTTATCAGTCATAGGAGGGACAAGACCAGGAGGGTTCTTGCTACCATCGCCTAATAAAACATTATTCAAGCCTTTACATATGGCTTTTATTTTCTGTTTTAGTTTGGTTCCCATGTTCGGTTCAGTTATGATTTTCTCGAAAACTTCAATGACAAAAATCGGATCTAAATCATAATTGTCTTTAATAATATCAAGCTTTTTCTTAAAAGATTGATTTTTAAAGTCCTCGATCATTCTAACAAAGATAGCAGGGTCAGTACAAGGCTCATGTTTCTCAATCAAAGGGCAAATAGACTGTAAATCTACAATAGGGACGAAGGCTTTTTTGTCTGTATCATGAGGAGGGGGAGGAATCAGTGTGTGAACGTTTCACTCCCTTATCACTTTTACTTACCATCTCAATGTCAGCACTTGAATTTTCATCGAGGCTTGAAGCAAATGGTTTCTGAGATTCCTCAATCGAATGGGTAAGTGGGGGGGTATTATTATTAAGAATGATCTCAGAGTCATCACTAAACAAGTCATCAACTTCTGAGATACTTACCTTGTGGGGGAGAGGTACATCAGGAGACTTTGCTATAGTCTCAACAGCATTAGCAGGAGGCGAGTCAGGGGATGAAGGTGGAGGAGCAGACACAACAGTTATCTCCGGGAGAGGGGGCACACCAGTTGTACGAGTGCGAGAGGCAAAGTGAGGTAGGAAAGAGTAGTCGTTACCTGTTGGACGCTCCTGCACCGCAGCGGGTCCAGCACTGGTCTTGATTCTGTCCAACCTATCCTGAGCAGGAGTATTAAGAGCAGGAGGAAGGAGGGGAGGGGACTGGATAGAGGGACAGTTTTTAGATAAATGCCCTTCCGCATTACACTTGAAACATTTGACTCTGTCAATAGTAATGTAGATTTTATAGAACACGTTTTCGAAATACATGGAGATAAAAGGAGGAAGATCCTCAATGTTCTCAACAAGTACAGACCTGCGGAATCCAACCAAATGACCAAAGCGCTCATGGCGTACACCTAAGTTCACAAAAGTCATGGGCGAAACAACCTTGGTGTACTTATTTAATTCATTAATTAAAAGAGTATCAGACATACCAGGTTCAGTATTGCATAGGTAAATCTTATAATCATTGTTAACCAACTTTTTGACAGTTAAAACTTTGCTGTCAATAACTATTTGAGGATGGTTGTCATAAAGTTTTAAAACATCAGATTCAGAGGAAAGGTAAATTTTAACCTGATCATTATTCTTTCCTGCAAATACCATCTTGTCGTCACCGACAACATCACCTACAGCACATAGGTATTTCTCCATAGTGATAGATGGGTCAAAGGGTAAGACGAAACCGCATGTTTTAGGTAGATACAAGTTATCGACCTTAGGGTCACTTCTAACTTGGGGAATCTTGTTATACTTGTAACCTCCTCTGGGGATGAAGGATACTCGTGAGGAAGATTTTAAAACGTTAGAAAAATTCATTTTTGTAATGAGAAATAATTAATAAATAGGTGAAGAAATATATTTGGTAATCTTGTAATGAGTAAACGAAATGAAATTGGTAAAGGTCGATAAATAAGTAAAAACACTAATTAACTAGACAAGTGTTTCAGTTTAGTGAAACAAAAACACTTAGACCAGCGAAAAATAAAAACACGCAAGAATAGGACTCGTAAACAAAAAGGCCGAAGGAAACCATGGTAACACAATCAACAATTTGAAACAAGAAAATAAACAAAAGTAAGAAATCGGAAAAAGGAAAACTTCGCGAGTAAATTACAACTACGCGTTGCTTACAGAAAATGTTTATCAGTTGTCATGGCAACCGATATGCCTAAATAACAAATGTATTATTATTCCTAGTCTTATCACTCATAAAAAAGCTCTAATCACAAAGAAAAACAACACAATCGTAAAAGATAACGATCAAATCGTAATCAGCGCCTTTGAAATAGGTACTATGCAAAAAATTAGATCACTCTAACGATTATTTCCACTGAAAAAAATAAATCAAACACCAGCGAAAGAGAACGAACTGAACGCGATGACTTTTGAACGGGGAATGTACAGCAACTTTTCCGGCTGAGGAACGTGTAATTTTGAAAGTTGATGGATAGAGGCGGAACTTTGCTCTTGTTGGTTTTTTTTTTGTGAGAAATTTCATGTTGGTTTTCTGCTCTGTGGCAGTGACAGTTTGCTGGGTGTAGGATTCTTTGAACGAGAATGGGTGAGTGCACGAAGAGGGTGATGATTGGGTGAGACTGGTCAGGAGAACAAGTTTGCAACAACAACAACAAAATCCAAGGGTTTCAAAAGGGAGTGAAAACAGCAAGAGAAATATCTTGAAGTGCTTCAAAACAAAGTTCGTATTACGTAGTTCTATTTTATAGCAGTTAGAGGACAAAGACAACTGTTAGAAATAAATGACCAAAATGTCAGACAGTATCGAGATAAAAAAAAAAACAAAAAAAAAGCATTGCAATACAGATAGACACAAAGATAAATGTAGGAGAGAGAGAGAGAGAGAGAGAGAGAGAGAGAGAGAGAGAGAGAGAGAGAGAGAGAGAGAGAGAGAGAGAGAGAGAGAAAAAAGAGAAAGAGAGAGAGAGAGAGAGAGAGAGAGAGAGAGAGAGAGAGAGAGAGAAAGAAAGAAAGAAAGAGTGACATCAGAGAGAGAGAGAGAGAGAAAATTTATATAAGAGAAAGAGAAAAAGATCAGATAGATTGATGAGGATAGATAAAGATTAGAAAAAAAAGACGCTTTTTAAGTAGGTAAGCGATTTTCTACACTTTCATTTTCTCTTGATGATAGATACTTACTTATAAATAGTAGAACCAAGTGAAATCACTTCATTCATTACTCCCCATCCCTCCCTTTCACTCTCATACTCTCCTTCCTACCTCCCTCCTCACTTCCCTTCTCTTAAAGTGATAAAGCAAAATATATACCCTTCTTCTCCTTCGCTTCTTCCTTCCTTCTCTCACTTACTGTTTCTATCTCTTTCTCCTTTCCTTTTAGGTTTCTGCACTCCCTCCCTATCTCTCTCTTTCTCATCTGATAAGGCTATTTCTGTCTCCCTCCCTCTCCCACTGTAATTTTTTACCACTTGAGCATTACCTTAGAGGTGAAGTATAAATTTACTTTCACTGTGAAAATTTCAGGCAATTCGTTTTCCCTTATCTCTCAACATTATTTGCTTTGCGGTAATAAAATAAAAACATCCCCCACCCATGATTTTTTATTCCATCTCGGTTTTTTTTTCGGTTCTCGCAATAAATGTTTACTTTATGCCATGAGTATGTCTTCTAACATGTCGAGATAAACAAGTGGCGTTATGTGAAAGGTCGAGTTAAAAATGTAATGTCCATTACTGTCGTCCCCAAAGTGTTCTCATATCTCGGTTACCTGTTATAATTACTAGCTATGAAATTAATAATGTTAATTTTCATTTGTGTGTTGGTGTTGGTCGGTATGAACATAACAACAACTTTTTTTTTTTGATAAATTTTTCATGTTTTATTTTTTTAACATAAAAAAACTTCTCCCAGGAACCGTCCTTCCGGAAGGGAACCGAGGGTGCAAGAAGCATTCCCTCTTTGAATGGCTTGACCAACCACCAGGCGAGGTTAATGTTCAAAGCATTTTCTACCACCCAACCCTCAGCGTCTTATAATAACGTGGTCACAAACTCAAATTACTGAGGAAAAATTCATGCACTGGGTGGGATTCGAACCAACCCTACGCTACGTGGATTACCCGACTAGCGCGTTTACCACTTGACTACCAATGCACTAGGTTGTGCTGGAATTGTTTTCAACCTAACACAACCTGGGTTGGGCCGGATATTTATTTTCTGTTACGGTAGCTCAGTGGTAAAGGCGGCACTCTGTGAATCCAGAGATTCCAGAGGTCGCGGGTTCGAAACCCATCCGGGACATGACAAGTTATCCTCCCAGTTGGGATTTTTACCACATAATAATATGTTTTGGGCTTCCTACTGGAATAATGGGACTTTAATAGTCTTACCCGGGCAGTATAAATAAGGCGATATTATTATTATTCTTCTTTCTCAAGTCCCTTATCTAAATCTCCCTCTCTCTCTCTCTCTTTCTTCTTTCTTTCTCAAGTCCCTTATCTAAATCTCCCTCTCTCTTTCTTTCTTCTTTCTTTCTCAAGTCCCTTATCTAAATCTCCCTCTCTCTCTCTCTCTCTCTCTCTCTCTCTCTCTCTCTTTCTTTCTTCTTTCTTTCTCAAGTCCCTTATCTAAATCTCTCTCTCTCTCTCTCTCTCTCTTTCTTCTTTCTTTCTCTAATCCCTTATCTAAATCTCCCTCTCTCCTCTCTCTCTCTCTCTCTCTCTCTCTCTCTCTCTCTCTCTCTTTCTTCTTTCTTTCTCTAATCCCTTATCTAAATCCCACTCTCTGTTTCTTCTCCCAGGTCCGCTACGCCTGTGGCCCCGCCAAGTACACCGCCGAGTCCACCGCCGTCGGGAGCCAGGAGGACGCCGCCGCCGCCGCCAACCTCACCACACCGGCACCGGCTCCGAGCAAGTCCCTGCGCACCGCCATCTGGCACGACCTCGACGATTACTCCCTCAAGTTCAACGAGAAGCTCACGGAGTTCAGCGAGAGCATTGAGCGGTACAAGTCGTTCTACGTGAATCTGAGTGAGCAGCTGTGCGACCCGGGGGAGACGGCCTGCTGGAACGGACAGACCGTAGGAACGTGAGTACCACCATTCTCGAGTTACTGTCGAAAACCTCGATGTAAGATAACAATTTGCAACAATGTTTTTTTTTTTTGTTTTTTTACACTTTATTTTTTTTGCAAAACAATCATCAACACAACAAAAAATAACAATAAATTAAAAAAAAACTTCGAAGTATGTACAAAAAGAAATAAAGATTAATAATAATTTTTAATTACAATTGTTTTGTAATATGGGGCGAAGTTAATGCCTTAGGTATTCTCTGGCACTTAATAGATAACAAAACAAATAAAACAACACAAGATAACAATTCAGTAAAGCAAGAGGTCAACTCTCTATTTAAGTTTCTAAGTGGTGCAAGATCATGGGTTGGCTGGTAGAGATTGCCTGAGGCAATAATCCCGACCTTTGTGCTTTATGTAAATCCCCCCAAAAACACCACTTCGTGGTTAAAAAAAGAAGAACGCCTCACTCAAAAGAATGATTATAATTAGATAAAAATAAATGATATCAAATTGAGAACACCTTACCACCTTTCTTTCTATATCTCTGCACTCCTCTCTGAATTTATTCCTCTTATGTTTATCTTTCTTTATCCCTTCTAGGGGTCATCCCAAACTTGATTTCTCTTTAAATTTACTTGTTGCACGGCAATAAAAAATGGCGGTCGGAGTATGATTTTTCTGAAGTTATTTGATTTGAATCGAGAAAATTACACCGCGACCGCCATTTTTTATTGCCGTGCAACAAGTAAATTTAAAGAGAAATCAAGTTTGGGATGACCCCTAGAAGGGATAAAGAAAGATAAACATAAGAGGAATAAATTCAGAGAGGAGTGCAGAGATATAGAAAGAAAGGTGGTAAGGTGTTCTCAATTTGATATCATTTATTTTTATCTAATTATAATCATTCTTTTGAGTGAGGCGTTCTTCTTTTTTTAACCACGAAGTGGTGTTTTTGGGGGGATATCAGTTCTTTTTGTACGAAAATATAGGTTCATACATTACTGAAACATTATGAATAACAAAAGTAAATAAGCTGGGAAACTGTGAATGTACCAAGTTGTCTTTTTTTTAAGATATAGTTTTAGCAGTAGGTATTTCATTTTTCTAAGTTCAATATGTATTTGGATCACAGATTTGGCCCCCTGAGTCCCCAAAGTGAGTAAATAATATATAAATTTGCAATGCAAGACCTTTTGATTCTATACTCAACATGATTAGGTTTATCTTTCAAAGCTAAATAGACCTCGGAGCCTCCTATGAGGGACACTAAAACACCTGGATTTACAAATGCCAAAGAAATTAATTTGTAATCACCTTATCAAGGTGAGGTAATGAGTTCTCTCCCGTTGACCTTTTCTTACCCGAATTCTCTCCGGCTTGTTGCAGGGGTCACCACGAGTATCTCTCCCGAAAATAAGACCATGTTTTTTTACATTAGGTATTTAAGAAAATGAAAACTATAAATTATCATTTTTATATAAGAATCGGCCTTTTATAAGGATATCTTTTAAATCTCTAAGTAATGAAAGGCAATGCCTTCAGTGTATAGTAGAGATAGGTAAAATACATAGAAGGCCATGCCTCAGGACTATAGTAGGGTTAGGGATAATACAAAGAAGGCAATGCCTCGGGTTTATAGTAGGGTTAGGTAAATATATGTATAGGCCATGCCATGGGTTTATCATAGGGTTAGGAAAAATACATAGAAGGCCATGCATGCCTCAGGTCTATATCAATAATTCCCTAGGTGTTTCGATTATAATTTTTATGCTAGGCCCAAACTATGTAGGTATAAAATCAGGTAAAAATGCAAGCGACGCGACGGGAGACAATTTGGTGTTGATAAAACCATGAGTGGGAGAGAACTCGGTGGTGACGTACCTTATCAATACCTCACGAGGTATGAGTGTACCTCGGACATGATGGACAGAGAAAAAAAAAAATCCCCGAAGGGGATCGAACCCAAGTCATCATGCGTACAAGCCTAGTATACTACCTACTTGGCCAAAGACACTACTTTGTCACAACTTTTAGTGAGTAGCATCGACATTATGAGAGCTAATTCATCATATTTTATCTCCATCCAACCATGATTGTCCCAAATCAATCTCGTAATGCCGCCACAGGTCATTGCCCAATTCTGGAACTACTAAAATTTTCCTCGCGAGGGTAATGGGGTCGTCATGAAGATCAAATATAAAGATCGGAAAAACAAAACAACAGCCCAAATTGAAAATATAGAGCTAAAAAATTTCGTCCTCGCCAGGATTCGGACCCATGCTGACTGGGTGGCAGGTCGAGCATGCTACCAATAGACAAAGTTATCTTCTAAAGAAACAGACGGAAAATGAACTAAATTAATACTTGGAAACTTAAACATTAAAATTTTGCAGAGAGAGAGAGGAGCGAGGTCATCTCGAAAAATACATACTGGCCAAGATCTGACCACTAAGCTAAGGATTCGAAGGTACCTACCCGCCAAAGAAAATGAAAAGGCCACCAGGTGCCACCCAGTGGACCGGATGAAGGAATAAAATCAATAAATTTGGTATCTGCTCATCAAGATCTTTTATTTGATACCACTTAAGATTAGTATTATCCTTCAATTCCCGATTTGGGCTCCCAAAACCCGAGGCCGCCCAAATGGGCCGCCCGCTTATAATTTAGAACTTTTTTTTGGTCCGGGCTCATCTCCATTATATCTTGATCACTTTAGACACCTCACTTAATCTTCAGTGCCAAGTTAAAGACACGAAGTCGGGTCTCAAAGGATCCGTATGAAAAAAAAAAACGGAAAAAAAAAAAAAAAAATTATGAATCTTTTCATGTCTTTCACGATTGTTGGGGGGTCTCGAAAATAGGGTTCCCGGTGGCCTAGGAAGTCAAACAAAGAGTCAAATCAACTTATTTTTCAACGTAGAGCCCATTTCCGCAATAAAAATCGCGATTTTTGAAATTCATGTTGCACTTTTCGCTGGCTGAAAGTACATGAAATGCATGGGAACTATGTTTTCCGTAACCTTACACTCTGCCGGGTTGTCTCTTTCTTTGTATAGGCGTTCTTCACACCTCGGCCGAGGTGTTTGATAAATTTCAATAAACTACTACTTCTCTTTCAGCGAAAATAACTTCTTCATAAGATTTATTTATTTATCGTATATGGCTTTATTACACATCTCAAAGTGAGAAGACATAATTGTGTAATAAACTTGATCAGGAAATCTGATGGCAGTGATTGTCTGATCGCCAAAATTGTCAGAGCTTTAGCCGCATGTCAATGCGTTGCCCAGGGTGAACCACGAAAAGGCGTACTAATATTTCACCCTTCTTAATAAGAGAAACCTGGACATAAGAGAGAGAAAAAAATCCGGTTCCTTGAATTTTCATTTACCCGTACCTATCAAGTTTTGACTGTATATTAGATAGATTAGATTAAAAACGTTTCGCCCATCAGCAAAGTAAAACACTCTAATTTTATTTGCAATATCATGAGGTGAGTTATGAACACCTCCTCTGTTCATTTCATCACCTCCACTTGTGAGATCCTACTCCTAGCCACTCTGACCAACCTCCACGCCTTGATGAAATGTTTTCCTTTCCAAAGAGGAATGGAAATATTTTATGAGCTGGAAAACTACTCTGGCTCACAATGGAGGCGAGGAAATCTTAAATGGTTTGAGGGCATTTTCCAAACCGTCAAACAAAAATCATTTCTCTCAACTTGGTTGACAATAGAGTGCTTAATGATTCATTCATGAACTCTTGTTCTCTCTCCCTCTCATTTTTCTTCCCTTTCTTTCTCCCTTCTCTATTTGTCTCCTCTCTCTTCTTTACCTACTCTATCACTCCCTCTTTGCTGTACTTTCATCTTTTTTACATCTCTTTCTTTCTTGCTCTTCACTCCCCATTTATCTCTCTCTCTCACTCTTTTTTCCTATGTCTCATACTTCATTCCTAACACCTATGCACTTTCACACAGAAAAGTAGTGTTTCCTAAAAAGTAGTGTTTCCTATGCTAGTTCTCTTCCTTACTTCCTCTCCTCTCTTTCTTTTTCTTTCTCCCTCCCTCCCCATTTCTATTTTTCACACAGTAACTTTTTATTACTCTCCTTTACTTTCTACATTTAACAAATACTTATATTCCCTTTATTTTATCCTTACCTATTCCTCCCTCTCTCTCTCTCTCTCACTGTCTCTCTCTCTCTCTCTCTCTCTCTCCCATCCTTGCTCTCATTACTATCTCTCTTTTTTATCTCATTTTCTATTAGTCTCTCTCCCCACCCACGACCCACATCCCTCTTCTTCCCTATTACTATATCTCTCTTTCTCTCTCCCCTTTTCTATTACTCTCTCTCTCTCTCTTATCTTCCCTATTCTTTCTGTTCCATTTTCTTCCTTTTCTATTCTTGTATTTCACATACCAAGCACTTCGTCAGATCACTCTCAAATCACAATGTATTATTGTTGACATTATTCTGAAAGTGTTTTTAGTGGTTTCTTCTGACTCTCCTCTCTTACCTTTTACCTTATTCCTCCCCTCTCTCTTCTCCTTCTCTTTCACTTCTCCTCACACTCCCTCCTCTCCTCTACATCCAAACAATGGATCTAAGGTTTCCACAACACAAACACATTTTCCGCACATAACTCTCAAGAATTTTGCGAGAAACACAATGTAGGATAATTGAACATTTGCTCCCCCCGTGTCCTTCTTATAGCAGAAGCTTTGTGACAGATCTATCATTAGAAGGACTGTGTTACTTAAGTTTACCCTGACTTAGATAGTATACGAATGAGCTTTCAGAAGAATATTTGAGTCAAAACATAGACCTCTCTTTGATTGGTCTATTATCTGTGCACTGGTAGTCAATAGTCTGGTAATCCAGGTAGCGTTGGGATCCGTTGGTTCGAATCCCACCAAGTGCATGAATTTTTCCTCATTAAATTGAGTTTGTGACCACATAATGATAAGACTCGGAAGGCTAGGTGGTAGAAAATGCTTTGAGCATTAACCTCACCTGGTCGTTACCTTCCATTAAAGCGGATTATTATAATATCTTTAGTATCAGAATAGCATATTATTAATTATTACAATATGTCCTGTTGCATTTTTTGTGTTCATCACAATCGTGATATTACAATAAGATATTTTAGCCTTATTAAATTTTGCTTAACTTGGGACTAGAACCACCGACCTCCAGATTATAAGTCCATCGCTCAAGCTACTGAGTTCGGTTTATACGTAACGTAACATCCATTATTATCTGTCCCGGTAGCTGAGTGGTCAAAGCGTCAGTCTGGTAATCCAGAGGTTGCGGATTCAAAACCCAGTTATTCTCCCATTTGGGTCTTGCGCTTACTGCTGGAACAATGGGAGTATAAATAAGGCGTATAAATAAGGCGATATTATTATTTCACCAATTATTCCCTTGTCCCCATTTTGCTCAGCCCTGTTCAATCCATCGACAGAGGAGCACGTAATCTATTGATGCACTGTACTCATAGGAGTCCCCAGGGCATGGAGTATGTTAGTAGGGAGAGATGCTCCTTGATAGGGAAAGCGGTTTCAGGTTTGACATTTTCATTTCCTCGTGGGTCCTTTCCAATTCCTTCATCTCATCTCTCCCTTCTTTTACCTCTCTTCCTGTCTCTTATCTCTCTTCCTCTCTTTTACCTGTCTTCCTCTCTCTTACTACTCTTCCTCCTCTTCTCCTATGTCTGTCTCTTTATCTCCTAAGGATGTGTTTCATGCTCTGTCCTTCTTTAGTACCCCAATATCTTTCTTTTTCTTTTTACAATATCAACATCAATAGTCAGTCTTTACTGTCAGTGAAGTCTCTCTCTCGTTCTCTTTCTTATTCTCTCTCCTTTCTCTCTCTCTCTCCTCTCTCTCTCTCTCTCTCTCCTCTTTCTCTTCTTTCTTCTCTCTCTCTCTGCAGCATCCTTGTCCATCCTGTACATTCCCTCTACATCTCTCGCATTCCTCCATCTCATTGTCTCTCCATCCCTCTATGTCTCTTTTCCAACTTTTCTCTCTCCCTCTCTCTCTCTCTCTCTGGCGCACTTGACAACTCTTCTTAGTTTGAATTCGACAGCACGTGAAGTCTACTGACGGCACAGGATGTTCAAAAAGTTCTTGTTGTCAATAAAATAAAAGAGACGGTCCCCGGCGATTCCACACAAGTTTGACTATGTATTCATTATACGTATCCCACAGCTACCTGGAATACGTATAATGTTGATGCAGACCACCCTTGCATGATACTCACCGCACTCGTGACACTCATATTATGACGGAAAATATACGTAAAACAGAAATTATACGTCTTTCTGTTTTGAAAATTTCAAGTCGAGAGTACCCTCAGAAGAGTCACGGATCCCACTCTAAGATACTATCAGCCGACGCGACCCAGCAGGTAGCCAGACTTGACTAATTCTTATCGCACATCTCATGCAGATCCCCTGGGTAATTTTTTATTCGCCCATTTCATTGCTAGATCTGACGCGTCATGCTTTGTCGGTAGTGTTTAATACTCACTTGGTATTTCGCTGTAAATGGTTCTGAGGTTACGAGGAATTTGCCCCCCCCCCCCTCCAGGTTGGGGGACCTGTGAGGTTTCATTTCTTAGCTTGAACCTTTGACATCTCGGTCAATTTCAGAGGCACACTTCCTCTCGATAGTGAGTTCAAAGAAGTGTTGAAATATAGACAGTACAACTTCTCACTTTTCTGTTTATACTGAATCGGGCAGTATAATAAGGTGAAGAGTTGAAATTCATATGTCAGGTTAACTTTAACTTTAATCCTCTGTTTAAATTAGGCTGAATTAAGAAGGAAAGTGGTGGTTAGGAGAATGTAGACACCTCGTCCAGTCACTTCTCAGCTTTTACTCATGCTCATTTTCCTAGTTACTTACAGGGTAGGAGAAGTAGAAGTTCAGAAATGAGCAGGGGAGTGAGGTGTTTTTATACTATCGTCCTGTCCACTTCCCTGCTCACTTCTACTGAACGTAAAAGCACCATTATTATAACCTGGTTGGGGTCCCACAAGAAGAGCCCCAATTCTCACACCGATTAGATCTATTGTGACCCAAAGCACCGTATTAAAACATGAATTTTAGATAAAAACAAACAAGCTTAGTTTTGGTAGTTCTGACGTCTCCACTAATAATAATTAATTTTATACTGTACAAGTGTACACGTACAGTATACATTTTTATCAATCTCGTCATGTTTACTTCCCTGCTCACTTCTACTGAATTCAAGCACACTAGAATATTTTGAAACAGCTGAAAAGTTGTTTTGAGACACGAATGCCATTACTGCCATCCAGCTCAGGTTAAAAGAGTCGTGCACTTCTAGGTCGCGAACCTCTATTTCGTGAGTTCGATTCCTGCCCGGTACATTTTTTGCTGTTGAATTATTACTAAAATGGTTGACTCAATTCTTTTTACATTTCGAGATTATAGTTATAAGTTCTGGTACAAGATCTGTTACATTTGGTAAATGATAGTTCTGATAAATCTGGTACAAAACCATACATGTAAAAACACACTACAATATTTTGTAACAGTGGAAGAGATTGCCACAGGTAATAACCCCACCCTTTAGGTAGGACATTAGTGTTATTTTCTTTTTTACGTATTTATTTTGTCATTTGTTTGTTTTTTTCTTAATTTTATCAAACACCTCGGCCGAGGTGTGAAGAACGCCTATACAAAGAAAGAGACAGCCCGGCAGAGTGTAAGGTTACGGAAAACATAGTTCCCATGCATTTCATGTACTTTCAGCCAGCGAAAAGTGCAACATGAATTTCAAAAATTGCGATTTTTATTGCAGAAATGGACTCTACGTTGAAAAATAAATTGATTTGACTTTTTGTTTGACTTCCTAGGCCAACGGGAACCCTATTTCCGAGACCCCCGAACAATCGTGAAAGACATGAAAAGATTCATAATTTTTTTTTTTTTTTTTTTTCCGTTTTTTTTTTTTTCATACGGATCCTTTGAGACCCGACTTCGTGTCCTTAACATGGCACTGAAGATTAAATGAGGTGTCTAAAGTGTTCAAGATATAATGGAGATGAGCCCGGACCAAAAAAAAATTCTAAATTATAAGCGGGCGGCCCATTTGGGCGGCCTCGGGTTCTGGGAGCCCAAATCGGGAATTGAAGGATAATACTAATCTTAAGTGGTATCAAATGAAAGATCTTGATGAGCAGATACCAAATTTATTGATTTTATTCCTTCATCCGGTCCACTGGGTGGCACCTGGTGGCCTTTACATTTTCTTTGGCGGGTAGGTACCTTAGAATCCTTAGCTTAGTGGTCAGATCTTGGCCAGTATGTATTTTTCGAGATGACCTCGCTCTCTCACTGCAAAATTTTAATGTTTAAGTTTCCAAGTATTAATTTAGCTAGTTCACTTTCCGTCCCTTTCTTTAGAAGACAACTTTGTCTAATGGTAGCAAGCTCGACCTGCAACCCTCTCAACATGGGTTCGAATCCTGGCGGGGACGAAATTTTTTAGCTCTATATTTTCACTTTGGGCTTAACGTTGTTTTGTTTTTCCGATCTTTATATTTGATCTTCATGAAAACCTCATTACCCTCACGAGGAAAATTTTAGTAGTTGCAGAGTTGGCCAATGACCTGTGGCGGCATTACGAGATTGATTTTGGACAATCATGGTTGGATGGAGATAAAATATGATGAATTAGCTCTCATAATGTCGATGCTACTCAATAAAAAGTTGTGACAAAGTAGTGACTTTGGCCAAGTGGGTAGCATACTAGGCTTGCACGCACGATGACTTGGGTTCGATCCCCTTCAGGAAAGTTTTTTTTCTCTGTCCATTATGTCCGGGGTAGGTACACTCATACCTCGTGAGGTATTGATAAGGGACGTCACCACCATGTTCTCTCCCGCTCATGGTTTTATCAACACCTAATATTGTCTCCCGTCGCGTCGCTTGCATTTTTACCTGAGTTTAAATCTACATATCTTAGGCCTAGCATAAACATAATAATCGAAACACCTAGGAATCATTGATGTAGACCTAAGGCATGGCCTTCTATGTATTTTTCCTAACCATATGATAAACCCAAGGCGTGGCCTTTTATATATTTACCTAACCCTACTATAAACCCGAGGCATTGCCTTGTATTATCCCTAACACTTCTATATTCCTAAGGCATGGCCTTGTATGTATTTTACCTAAATCTACTATACACTGAAAGCATTGCCTTTCATTAGTTAGAAATTTTAAAGATTTCCTTATAAAAGGACGATTCTTATATAAAAATGATAGTTTTATAGTTTTCATTTTCTTAAATACCTAATGTAAAAAAGCATGGTATTATTTCCGGGAGAGATACTCGTGGTGACCCTGCAACAAGCCGGAGAGAATTCGGGTAAGAAAAGGTCAACGGGAGAGAACTCATTACCTCACCTTGATAAGGTGATTAGTTGATTACAAATTAATTTCTTTAGCATTTATAAATCCAGGTGTTTTAGTGTCCCTCATAGGAGGCTCCGAGGTCTATTCAGCATTGAAAGATAAACCTAATCATGTGGAGTATAGAATCAAAAGGTCTTGCATTGCAAATTTATATATTATTTACTCACTTTGGGGACTCAGGGGACCAAATCTGTGATCCAAATACATATTGACCTTAGAAAAATTAAATACCTACTGCTAAAACTGTATCTTTAAAAAAAGACAACTTGGTACATTCACATTTTCCCAGCTTATTTACTTTTGTTATTCATAATGTTTCAGTAGTGTATGAACCTATATTTTCGTACAAAAAGAACTGATATCCCCCCAAAAACACCACTTCGTGGTTAAAAAAAGAAGAACGCCTCACTCAAAAGAATGATTATAATTAGCTAAAAATAAATGATATCAAATTGAGAACACCTTACCCCTTCTCTTTCTATATCTCTGCACTCCTCTCTAAATTTATTCCTCTTATGTTTATCTTTCTTCATCCTTTCTAGGGGTCATCCCAAACTTGATTTCTCTTTAAATTTACTTGTTGCACGGCAATAAAAAATGGCGGTCGCGGTGTAATTTTCTCGATTCAAATCAAATAAGTTCAGAAAAATCATACTCCGACCGCCATTTTTTATTGCCGTGCAACAAGTAAATTTAAAGAGAAATCAAGTTTGGGATGACCCCTAGAAAGGATGAAGAAAGATAAACATAAGAGGAATAAATTTAGAGAGGAGTGCAGAGATATAGAAAGAGAAGGGGTAAGGTGTTCTCAATTTGATATCATTTATTTTTAGCTAATTATAATCATTCTTTTGAGTGAGGCGTTCTTCTTTTTTTAACCACGAAGTGGTGTTTTTGGGGGTACTTTTAACATTGTACTTTGTCCTCCTAATAAAGCATACAATAATAATAATAATATATGATCTGGTAAATAAATCTTGGCCCTCTTGGCAGTAATCGTGTAAGTTAGCTGTGGGCGGTGGGTTTTCTCATCTTTCTCAATTTAGACTCTTGTTCTTTATGCTCAGAACTCTCTGAGCCGGATAGTGAATGATTTTTTCAATCATCTCAGAACATAAGTGGCTTTTATAAATGTTTTTTCAACCGTGTTTTTCTCGTTTCTTTTTTACGTAAGAAAATACATACATATAGTTCTTCAGCTTTTATGCGCGTTGCTATTGTTTGTTTTCCTCGTTCCTAGGAGGAAATTCCAGCCATGGTTGATCAAGTTTACTCTTGTTTACTTGTGATGTAACAAGGAAGGGTAGGAGAGCTGGGGCTGCGAATAAAAATGTAACAAAGAGTTGCTGAATGTAATAAAGAGATGTTAATATGTAGAATTTTCAGTTAAATCATGTTTTTCACTACCCCAAATCATAGTTATAATCTCATAACTAAACTGAGTTGCCACGTGTATACAATGTGAAACAATCACAAGGAAGTATTGTGTCCATAATTGGAATTGTGTTTTTCATCTTTCTCTCCTTTTCTCTCAAACCCTTTTCCTCTCTCTCTCTCTCTCTCTCTCTCTCTCTCTCTCTCTCTCTCTCTCTCTCTCTCCCTCTTTCCACTATCCTTTTCTCGCCTTTTCAATTTCGGTTGAGAAAGACATAAAAAAAAAAATCCTCTTCTTCCTTTCTCCTGTTCTTTTTCAATTATCATCATTTCTGATGACCATTAAGGCAGAAAAAGTGAAATCAGCAGGTTATCTGCTATTATCTTTTTCTGTAATTCCCTCTCTCCCTTCTTTCTCCCTACCCTGTATACTTCCTGTTATTTCTCTATCTCTCTCTCTCTCTCGCTCCCTTCTTTCTCCTCACCCTGTATCCTTAATGTTAATTCTCTCTCTCTCTCTCTTCCTCTCATTCTCTGCCTACCCCTTTCTCTTCCTATCCTTTATTTATGCTTTGTCTCCCGCTGTTTTTCTACCATTTGCTTTGCTGGTTAGCTATTTAATCTCTTTCTCTCTCTCTCACCCTCCTTTCTCTCTTCTTTCATTTTCTATCCTGACTTTAATTCTTCCCTCTTTCATTTTGTTGGTAAATTATTTTCTCGTCTTCATTTCCTCTCTCTCCCTTTTTATTGCATCACTTTCTCGCTTCTTCCTTCCTCACATTTCCACAATAGCTTATTTCTTCTCTTTCGCACTCCCTTCCTCTCCTCTCTGTTATCTCCTTTCCTCTTCTCTCTCTCTCTCTCTCTCTCTCTCTCTCACCCTCCTTTCTCTCTTCTTTCATTTTCTATCCTGACTTTAATTCTTCTCTCTTTCATTTTGTTGGTAAATTATTTTCTCGTCTTCATTTCCTCTCTGTCCCTTTTTATTGCATCACTTTCTCGCTTCTTCCTTCCTCACATTTCCACAATAGCTTATTTCTTCTCTTTCGCACTCCCTTCCTCTCCTCTCTGTTATCTCCTTTCCTCTTCTCTCTCTCTTATTCAATTTTTTATTTTCCTGTTTCTTTTCTCTCTCAAATAACTGCGAAGTGCAAATCTCTGTGACTTATTTTACTTCCGAGAAATTTCTAATATTAGAAATCGGAAGTATTGTGTTCGTTTTTGTAAAAAAAAATATTTTTTTGCTCCGATTTCAATTTTTTTCATATTTCTGGACGTTTCATGACCTACTGAGTAAACTTGGTTTTGTGTCCGTCTGTCGGTCTGTCGGTCTGTCTGTCGGTCTGTCTGTCGGTCTGTTAAAACGATTCCTTGTAACGCGCAAATCTCGGAAACCACTCGACCGATTTTGATGAAATTTTGCACACATCTAGGAGACATTCTGTAGATGGTCCCATTTTAAATTCATCGAATGCATACCAGCGGTTCTGGGTGAAAGAGACCATGCGCCTGACCACTAACTTTTTACTTAAACGCTTATATCTCGTGAACGGTACACCCGATTTCGATGAAATTTTGTAAGAATATGCATATTATTGTTTTACATATGTTATTTATATTTATTTTTAAGTTAACTATAATTGGACTCTGATATTTAAGAAAATCCGAAATTTTGGACAAAAAAGTAAAAAAATAAGGACCACGACTTACCGATACAGAATTTTTTGTGGAATTTAGAATGTAGAAAAAACGATATTCTACCATATAAAACAAATTTGAAGAAAATCGGTTGAGCCGTTTTGGAAATACAAGTAATTTTCTATAAAATCTCAAAATTGGCACGTGTTTACACTGTGAAGCAATCACGAGGAAGTATTGAGTACATAATTGGCAGTGTTTTTTCCGCTTACCCTCAAACGGTTCAAAGGTCGAATTGACTTTCCATATAGATATTTAAAAAAACATTTTTTTTTTCTTCATTTTTATATTGTTCAATTTGACAGCAATTCATTTTATTTACTCATACATCTTTCTCTTTATACTTTGGCTTGCTGTTTGTAGTGACTAGTGGATGTGATTAGAATTTTGTGTCCCGAACTATTGGCTGCACACAGCGATAATTTAATGTTAAAAAATTCATTCACTGCTCAGAATGTTGAAGGCAAAAAACAAGGTTAGAGGATAAAAGAGTTTTGAGAAAACAAAAGGCTTTCTTAATATTTTCTATCTCAGGAAAACTTCACAAAGAAATTTAGAAATTTTGTAAATGATGTAATATCAACTTTTCAGTTCTTCTAAATTAAGTAATATCAAAATATGCGGTACAAAGATAAACCCAACATTGTGAAAGGACAAATATACAATTTTTTACTTGTGAAACCTGTGATGAAAGAAAGTCAAAGAGATCTCATAGATGATGGAACTTTAGCAAGTAAAATCAAACTCGAGAGAAAGAAAGAGGGAGAGAGAGAGAGAGAGATAGAGAAAGAAAGACAGAGAGAGAGAGAGAAAGAGACTAAAGAGAGGAGTATATATAAAAACTTGGCGTAAAATAATCTTGATTAAGAGTGAAACGAAATCGAGAGATAAAAAACATTGATAAAGTGTTGGCGCCCCAAGAACCCGTTGTGTTGTCGCTTCGAACTCTAGTAAACACGGACTCACCGGTTTAATATGCGAAATTTATATGCAAAAAATATATGATATTTCGCTGGGATATTTTTTGCATCAACTTTGATGCAAATAAATATCTTGATTTTATGCTTATATACCGGGAGGTGCCAATGAATTTATTTTCAATTAACTGAGAGTTTAGAAATGATGTCTGTTCCGGTAGCTCAGTGGTAAAGGCGGCACTCGGTGAATCCAGAGGTTTCAGAGGTCGTGGGTTCCAATCCCAGCCGGGACATGACAAGTTATCCTCCTATTTCGGAATTTTAACACATAATAATATGTCTTGGGCTTACTGCTGGAATAATGGGACTTTAAAAGTCCTAATCGGGCAGTTTAAATAAGGCGATATTATTATTATTATTTAAAATGCTCCATACCATACAGATACTTTCAATGTATATGTATGTTCTTATTTGGTATAAAATTAATATTAAATATCCAAAGTATTGTTATATGTATTTACTTCCGAGAAATTTCTAATATTAGAAATCGGAAGTATTGTGTTCGTTTTTGTAAAAAAAAATATTTTTTTGCTCCGATTTCAATTTTTTTCATATTTCTGGACGTTTCATAACCTACTGAGTAAATTTGGTTTTGTGTCCGTCTGTCGGTCTGTCTGTCGGTCTGTTAAAACGATTCCTTGTAACGCGCAAATCTCGGAAACTACTCGACTGATTTTGATGAAATTTTGCACACATCTAGGAGACATTCTGTAGATGGTCCCATTTTAAATTCATCGAATTCATACCAGCGGTTCTGGGTGAAAGAGACCATGCGCCTGACCACTAACTTTTTACTTAAACGCTTATATCTCGTGAACGGTACACCCGATTTTGATGAAATTTTGTAAGAATATGCATATTATTGTTTGACATAGGTTATTTATATTTATTTTTAAATTAATTATAATTTGACTCTGATATTTAAGAAAATCCGAAATTTTGGACAAAAAAGTAAAAAAATAAGGAACACGACTTGCCTATACAGAATTTTTTGTGGAATTCAGATTGTAGAAAAAACGATATTCTACCATATAAAATAAATTTGAAGAAAATCGGTTCAGCCGTTTCGGAGATACAAGTAATTTAGTATAAAATCTCAAAATTGGCACGTGGTTACAATGTGAAGCAATCACGAGGAAGTATTGTGTCCATAATTGGCAGTGTTTTTTTTTTATGTAATTTAAAGAATCCTATAGTTTTACATAAAACTATTACATACAACTTGTATGTTCTTTTTGTTTAGGATTTCGATTCTCATTTTTGTTTGAATTATGAATGATTTAATTTAATGAACCACCCAGTTTATATTTTTCCTCTGATTTTATAAAATGTAAGCGCCATACCTCGTGGCATGTTTTATGTATGTTTGTATATGTATAACTTCAGAGTTACATTAGCTTTTAGTCTTCCTGGTAAAATTTACCTGTTGCTGTATTGGGGCTCCAGACTGAAAAAAAACTACACAAAAAAAGATGTACAATGAAATGAATGTATCAGCTTTTTGATTTTTTGAAAAGTTGGAAAGATAATGATAAGTTACACAGTACAATGTTAACACACTTATATAGCAGTAAGACATTTATTTGATTATCCGTATGGCCCAAGCTCATTTTCTATCCGACGAACCTTAAGAGAATTTTGGAGATTCCTAGATTATTTATTAATACTATCAAAATTCTTGGAAGTAATTGCTATTGATTTGGTTTTATTATCCTATCTGTGTTGTGGTCCAGATAAATGTCCTAACTCCTACCCACTGCAGTGAGAAGATTCCCACATCTCGGAAGGGTTCAATAGAAAACTTTCGGTTTCTCAAGTTCAAAGGATTTTCATTATTTGAACATGGAACAGTTTCAAACTTTATTAATTACAAGTTCATGGAAAATGAAATGAAGGAGATCCATACATCTGCAATTTAGCTAGTGGAGTGTGAATTCACTTTGAACTCTGATGTGTAAAGTGTTTGTGGCTAAGAATTACCAAGGCCCGAATTATGAAACAGGATTTGTTTATCTTAGTGGACACTATCCTTTAACTCTCACCTTGACAACAACTGCAGAGATCTTTGTAGCTGTAATTACTTATGTGGCGTAAGCTGTGGCCACCCTTCTTGACGGAAAATCTCATTATAGAATACCTATCGGTCAGCTGATAAAATCTAAGGGTCGGCTGAGATTTACTAATCCTCTTTCATAATATGGCCCTATGGAACCTAAGGTATTAATTGCCCAAAAAAAGTAATCATATTTGTGTTAATTACTTTCGTGATATCACAACTACTCAAACTCGCTTTACTAAATCTACGCTGAAACCAAGACTTGAACCGCCGTCCTCCAGGTTACAAGTCCACCGCCTTATCGATCAAGCTACTGAGGTCGGTCTAAGGGACGATTTATAAAACAGGATTAAATTTCCTCAAGTCGGGCTAATGGTGCGCTGTGATTGGTTGAAACCCCGACTTATTTAATTTAATACTGTTTCACACAATTCGGCTCTAAGAATCCTTCCGCTCTTGAGAATATCTCAAGTCCCATTTTCAATAATCTTAATCTTTCTAATTTGGTGATGAAAATGCCACGCATCAGCTGGGGTTGAACCATCATCCATTCAATTAAGAGCCGCTGCACCATCGAGTCAGTTTTTCCGGACGTATTTTCATCTTGTCAGACGTTTAGACTGGTAGAGTATCTTCGGTTAAGGAGTCAGACAGAGGTCAAGGACCTCACAATAGTAAATCTGTCAGATACAGTGTTGCCAAACGACATCACATACTGAAGAGTTTTTCTTGAATGTTGATGAAAAAATCTTTCACGATGGTAGCGTATAAAGGCTCATCCCCACCGGTGTTGATCTAGTTGTTGTTTAAGACCTTGGCGGCGACTTTCATACTTGTATGAATGAACAGAAAGGAAAAGAGAAAACCTTTGATTCGGAAAGAAATTGTCTTTTCTACGAATTACAATTCATAGATTTTTCATGGTATTAATTTGAAAGAACAAATACTTTTGTATGCTTGAGGTTTGAAATGATCCTTGCTATGTGTGATGTAGAGCATTCACGAGTTAGGTCACAACTTTTAAGCCCGAATTATGAAGCAGGATTCGATTAACTATCCTACACTATCCCTAATACGCTCTCTTGGTGGGAATTTCAACCAATCACAGCGCATTTATATCAGCTGTTGAGAAATTGTGGCTTGATTAACAAATCCTAAATATTTGATCGTCTTTCGTAATTCGGCTTACAATGTACTTCTTCTTTCATAAGCATACGAATGAAATAGGTCTATGCAGTTTTACTTATTATCTTCAAGTCTTCTGAAGTTATTATATTGGTGCTCATCATAAAAGTGTTGTCATTTACTCAAACTCGCATCACAAAAATTCGCCATGCTTGGGACAAAGCACCGACCCTCCGCGGCCATATTGATCAGCCACTGAGGTCGGTCCTCAAATATTCGACGAGTGACGACCCACCACACCCAGTATGAGAGTGCCTGAAGCTTGCTAGACACAGTACCGTACTGCCTATTCTGTTCTATTCAGCTGTGTTCTATTATTTGCTGGCTGAGGTAACAGTTTTCCTTCGTTTTCAATTTAGAATATCGCGAGTAGACTGACAGCTGGCGTGATTCGTCTGCATCTTGGATGGTTATACAATAAGTGCAACGCGAATTCATCATCTTGCATTTTCCCATTTCAGGATCTCTCACTTTCATACTCTGTCTTGTTCCTCTCCTCTTCTCCTGCTCCTCCCCCTCCTCCTTCTCCTCCTCCTCTCCTCCTATCCTACTCCTCCCTCCTCCTCGTCCTCCTCCTATTATCCATTTTCCTACTCCTCCTTCTCTTCCATTTACTGCGTCAATTCTAATATTCATAATTCATATTAGATCTGTTTTTTGTTCCCTTGCATTTGTGATTGTACTTCACTACTTCTTATCTTCCTTTTCTATACTATAGGTAGTCACCTTGGCCTAGCGATAGCATACTCGGCTTGCATTGAAGGTGACCCAGTTTCGAATCCCGACAGGGTCGGAATTTTTTCGGCTCTGACTTTGGATGTCGGGGACTACCTTGGACTTGAGAGGACAGTTGGGGTAGTTGTAGAGAGGGAAACGACCAATGGCGGCATTACGAGATAGATATTGGAATATGATGTTTGGTGCATTGGCATTAGTTCTCGTAATGTCAATGCTAGACACTAAAATATTGTGACATAATAACACAAATAACTAGCTCTCTCTCTCTCTTTTCCTTACTAGCATTTTCTTTCTTTTTCTATTATTTTTACATTTACTCCTTTAATTTAACCTCAGTTCGATCTTTGGGACAGCAAATTCGTTACCTGGAGTTCGAATAATCTCTTGTCTTTACCTACTTGTCTCCTCCTGATCCCTTTTCCTCCTTATTCTTCACTTCCTGAATCCTCTCTTTCTTCTTCAAGACCTGCAATTTCACGTTCTGTTGCTAAACGACAGTTTAATCTTCTCCTTCCTCTCCATCTGCATAATAATAATAATAATAATAATAATAGCTCACATCAAAGCTCAAACAGAGCGAGCTTCTGGCGAACTGCCAGATCTTCAAGTCTTGGAAACAGATAGAAAGCTGCACAGGTACACTTTGAATTTCTTCCTTCGAGACTGCTCGAGACTTCATCAGATAAATTACTTTGAACTTTCGTTCGAAAATGATACCAATTGGTGCACACTGCACAGTAAGAGCTTTTTATGAGAAAAAATCTTGTTTATGAACTGTTTACTTTGACTTTAGTTCTACCAGTTATCTATGTGTGCATAAATATACTAGTGTTGCTCTTTGTGTCACACTCCGTCCTGACTCCGACTTATCTTTTTGCGTCGCACACTACAATCTTGTTTGTGTGCCACGCTTGAATGTTGAAAACCTTCTCATAAAAGTATCCTTCAGTGAAAGAGCTTAGTGATACAGGAAACATGAATTTAAACTCGTGTTTCTATCCTTTCAATTAATATTGGAAGAATCGCAAAGCTATTAGACGAATAGATATGGGCCCCTTGGCAGAGTGGTAATATCTATAAAATTACTAAAAGGAATCTTTCTTCAAGCTGAATATAGTATAAAGTATTTCTGTTCTCTCCGAGTGCCTTCGGGGACGACATCGATTCCGTCCCGAACCTCTCAGGTCAATCACTGGATTCCTTCCCGGAGAACCGGAATCCGGTATTGAAATATTGACGGGACGGAATACAGCGAAAAAAGGTAAATGGGCAAAACTCGGTGCCTCCCGCCTCGGAATATGTTATAGCTTCTTAGTGGAATAGCTGCATATTATTATGTAAAAGGCACTCTCGTTATAACAATCCCTGCTAAAGTGTTAGGAAAGCAAATTTTACTGGGGGAGCCTTGAATTTTCCCACAGGATTCTGTAAGTTCGGAGATGTCAAGACAAATTAATCTTCATTACTTGACTATTTTGTCTTATCAACGCATCAAATTCCAAGTAGCAAGCAATAGCGTGAGTCGTGATAGTCATGAAAGTCCGAATATAATTTACACCTAAGACTTCATGAGAATCATAAGTGCCCAAATACAAAACGAAATATAGGACAATGAAAGTAAAAGACTTTAGAAATAACCTAAAGAAATTGAATATAAAATATTAAGCCATTGTATTCATTGAGTGTAAAATAATAAGAGGACAGCATCTAGACTATTTTGACAGTCAACATAACTTAATACACTAGAACCAAAAAGTGGTTGAAAATGAACAGTTTAAAATCTTGAATCCCTAATAGTCCTTTCAATTTTTCCCAGCATACCACATATCATAATCATGAACTAACAAATATCAGAGCTCCAAAAGGATACGTAATGAACGCACGAATTAAAAATTCCATGTGTGAAAGAACTGTAAGATAATACATGACTACCATTCATAAACAAAAGTACTAAACGTACTATAAATTATATAAATAAATATATGTGTTCTGTATACAATATTGGTAGGTACCAACTATTAAAAAAAAAAAAAAAACATGCATGGATCATGAATTCATGAGAGCTTCTGACAGCCAGAATTAGAAGTACTAATTGAATAGGATTAATTCATCATAGATGCGTGATTTATTATTAATTACCAACGAGCAAATGGTACATGACGAAGATTTGATGTGAGAGATTAGATTCTTGAAACGCTTCTGTATGGGGTTAACGACTTTTCTTGGTCTGTTATAGTACCCGTAGAACAGGCGATACTCAGAGCTTGTTGTTCTACTGCGAGGTAAGACTGGAAAGTCCTTTACTATAGCCATCAACTGGAGCTAGCATAGAACCGACCATATTACAGTTTCTTTCAACTGATAAGGACTTTTTAAGACTGATAAAGACTCTCTATTCGCCGGAAACTTATCAACCAGATGTAAACCTAACCTCACCAAGGCTGAGTTGGGCCGAGAATAACCAATATCATGATAGTACTAATATCGCCTTATTTATACTGTCCGATTAGGACTATTAAGTCCCATTATTCCAGCAGTAAGCCAAAGACATTATTATATGTGGTATAAAAATCCAAATGGGGGGATAACTTGTCATGTCCCTGCTGGGTTTCGAACCCGCTACCTCTGGATTCACAGAGTGCCGCCTATACCACTTAGCTCTACAGACTTATGATGGCTCGATGCTGAATAGCCAGCCCATCCAAGTAACCTCGCTAGGCGTTGCTTCAGTGACAGAATGATAATTAATTATTGTCGTAGAACGTCCATGGACGACGCTGATGCCTTTACACAATGTCAAACCATGTAATTATAATTATTTTAAATAAGCATGGGGAACCTCACTTGAGCGGGCAAAGACGTGATAAAATAAGAAACGGAAGAGTAACTAAATGCTAAAACTTGATCTTTGTTCGAGTGACGAAAGCTGCAGGCAGTCATAAAACATTTTAATTTGTACAATGATTCTCTAACAAGACGGTGCGATATGAATTGTGCTTCTCTTTAGTCTCATCCACCTGTGAAAATTAATATAAATTAATTTCGTGATTCCTAATTGATCACGATTCTTCTCTCCCCGCCAGCTAGATCCACAAAGTTCCTGAGAAATCTTTCCATAAGCAATCTAGTAGTATTTAAAAGTTTTGAAGCACGTTCATATTATGTTCTTCCTGATGTGAGCTTTCTTCTGTTGAATGCTCTTAGATTTGTTTTTATAGTTTACTACTAAGTACCTAAACTAATGATGATCTATGTATTTTTTGTTCACTAAAAGTTGAGCAGCCGTCGTTGTATCTTGTAATAGAAAGAGTTTAATTTTATAAGAGGCATGGCCAAAATTGATGTCGGAATATGTTCATTTCTCCTGGCATTTTCCAGCACAGGATTCTAGGTTGATGGAAACTCTACAATAAAACGAGCGTTGTGGTTCTTCATGTCCAGATGACTCGGGGTCACAATAAAACTCTCTGTATACAAAAAGCTGTACACTCCATTGTACACAGTTTACCCAAGGGTAATATCTCAGAAGTCAGAACGCTGTATGAGAAACAGATTGTCTGAAAATTCCAGAGAAAATTGAAGAATTGGAGACAACAATGGAGGAGAAGAATAAGAAGTAGGTATGGAAAAGCAGGAGGACGAAAAGAAGGGAAAGGAAAGAGAAACATGAGGAGATGAAGAAATGTAGTGTGAATGGAAGAATAGGAGGATAAGAGGGAGAGAGGATAAGAGAAAAAGATGTGATCTGGAAAAAAAAGGAAACAGCGTCTTAGACAACGGCTGTTCAGTTCACACTTTCCAATCTGACGTATTGTACATTGTGCAAACTCAATAGAAGAGAATAAATTTTGTAAAAAAATCTGTTGCAGTAAAAGCTGAGGGAAGGAGGGAGGAAATTGAATGGTTGATAGAATAAGAGGGGCAGGAGATCATAAATTAAATAATTGTTGTAAGAAGAGAAGTCAGTATGATCATAACAAGTTCAAGGGAGAGAGGTTGGAAGAGAAAAGGACGGAAAAGAAAAGGAGGGAAGGGAGAGAAAGAAGAACAAATTATTACGAGGGAAGAAAATCCAAGAAAAAATGGAGAGAGAGAGAAAACGAGATTCAGCGAGAAGAATGAGGGAGGAGAGAAAGAGGGGGAGAAAGAGACATAAGATGAAGATGATGTAAACAAACTGTGACAAGAAAATATGAAAGCAAAAAATGATATTAAAATAATATTATGTATTAGAATAAAAAATGAAAAAAAAAACTAGGATGAAAAAACAACAAGAAAATTTGTTCCCTCAAAATTTAGAAAAAGCTTTGAAGAAAATTTGTTTCATTCGCTTGGTGGAATTGCGATCGTGATAACGATTTTTTGATAGAACTATGTATAGAGTTTAGACATACGAGCGATGATCTATAAGAAGTAAAGAAATGTTTTACTTCACATGAATTCATTTAAATTAAATAAAATCCTAAATATAAAAAATTATAATCTAAAACAAAGTTGTGAATAAAATTCCTTCTATGGTTACAAAAGTTTATTCGATTGAACTACCAAATGGTTAGGACTGAAATATGTTTTCTATGGATCAGTACAAAAGATTGGTTGTTTACTGAAGAAAAGAACAAATCCTACAAAGTCTTCTGTTAGAGTACACTCTGGAAATTTTTCTGAAAATACAGGAGCGAGACTTGGTAAATTCTGTCCTACTAAAAAATGAAGAAAAAAAATTCGTGTTTATTCCTTCCCAACTTTTAATCCAGTTGTTCTCTCCTCCCTCCTTCTCTCCCTCTAGTTTCCTCAAAGATAAATAGCACACTCAAAGCGTAACGCCACATTTACTACGACACCCCAGCAGTTGATATGAATATGCGAAATTTGTATTAATGCGTGCTCTTAATATTCAGAACAAACAGAAAAGTGAGAAATTGTACTTATACATATAAAGATTTACAAAAATGTATATGAATATTTCGTGTTTCTTTTGTTCGATAT
Source organism: Bactericera cockerelli (assembly GCA_024516035.1). Taxonomy (NCBI): domain Eukaryota; kingdom Metazoa; phylum Arthropoda; class Insecta; order Hemiptera; family Triozidae; genus Bactericera; species Bactericera cockerelli. Next base: position 15,331,725 of record CM044964.1, on the reverse strand, counting down.
TCAGAATAATAATATTATTTTACTTTCCTTATCCTATAATAAGGACAGTATTTATTGTATTAAAATATGAGTCTTTAACAGCCTTTTCTATTTCGTAGTTATGAAACAGCAGCTATACATAGTATAGAAGACGCTTGTGGACTGGTGTTGTAGCTTGTCCATACCGTAGGAGGCCTCCACTCGGATGGGCGAGAGGTGACCCAAAAATGGAAGAGATTGCTATAGGCAATAACCCCGCCCTTTAGTTAGGACATATATATTATGCATATATTTATTTATTTTTTCTTTGTTTTTTTCTTCTCTTATATTGTATATTAATTTGTAATTATTTTTGTTGTATATAATATGTCCAATTAATAAAGTGTAAATAAATAAATAAATGAATATACTTTCTGCAGGCTATTCTCAGCCCCATTCAGTCTGGGCGAGGTTTTAAGTGTAGCTGGGTTGTATGACCAGCGAATTGTGAGTAAAACCTAAGTGGTGATATGACCATGTAGTTGAAAGCAACGATAAACCCAAATAAACGACTATAATCCTATTAGAAGTTGCCATTGTAAAAAAAGTATTGTACATTAAGGACAATACAGGCTTTTTCTGACAACGGCTTCACATGCAAAGTATAGGGATAGGGTACGTAACATATTGCATGTATAATTCCTAGTCCGGAATTTATAGTGGAGACGCCTGGTGCACTTTGTAGGACATGAAATATTCACAGGTGATTTCCACTGCATAAAGCATAGACAATGTCATAGACCATGGAATACATGATGATGTGGTGCTGATGATTAAATACTGAGATAAATGGTTTGAATGATGTTCATAAGGATATTGTAATGATTTTGATTGGATTTTTCCTTATTTATTATTATTATTATATTACGCTTTATTAGTTATAGACAAATTACTACAATATTTACAGTACAATACAATGAAATTATAAAGAAAAATAAATAGATTGAGCAAAGAAATAATAACAAAAAAGAGAATAAAGCTAATGTCCTACTTAAAGGGCGGGGTTATTGCATCTTCCACCCAACCCTTTACGTTTGTACCTATGTGACTACTTAATAAGCCTGCACCCGAGTCAACGCCCTATATTTATTTTTCCTAACCCTACTATATAGAATGAGGCATTGCCATATATGTACATCGTTTTGGCCCTGAATTCGGCGCTACCGACATTATATTATGACTCTGAGGTGGTTAAAGTGGTAGAAAATGCTGTAAGCATTAACCTTGCCAAATGGTTACCTTTCACTGAAGAGTGTTATTATAATAATTATTTTGGCGTTCAGACAAACACTGCCATCAGATCTCCTGATAAAGTTTATTACATTCTCACTTTGAGATGTGTAATAAAGCCATACGATAAGTAAATATAAATACTGTAGTGATTATGATTTGATGAGAATTATTATATCTTGGATGATAGATGGTAAATAATAGAGGCGTATAAATAGTATAATTGGTCATGGGTCAACTACGCCACTTGCATACTATAATATGTATGAGATACTATGATGTGCGTCACATAGACGCACATTATTCTAGCTGATTCTAGCAGCTTCCTAAAATATTATAAAGTTCAAAAAAGCATTATGGTATGGTTATTATTGTAAATATGAGCTTCTTCTATAACGTGCTATGTTTAAATAATAAGCATAAAGTAGATTTTTTTTCATTTTTATAATAATATATATTTTTGTAACAAAATGTAATCCTACATTTAATACAAATAAAATTTATATTCTATTCTATTCTATATTTTTATTTATTATTTACAGATAGTAGATTTCTGTCATTTTTAATCCAGAGGGCAAAGTACTCAGAATACTTGAGCATTTTCCTCTCTGTATATTAAGTAACATTTTTGAAATAGGTATGAAAGCGCAGAAATCCATTCATAGTATGGATATTATAGTATGAAATCCTTTTATAGTATGCATTACCGGAAATTCATCCTTACTGAAGGATGGATTTCTGGTAATGAGAGTCGCAGAATTCTTGTCGTTAGTAATCTAATGAGTAAAACAATGTGAATGAAACTTCATTATTTTAATACAGCAGTTGCTTTGGTGCGCTTATTTATTAGGTACGACGTAAATTTTTAAATAATTGAGGAAAAATTCATGCATTGGGTGATATCCATATTCCAAAGCAACCCAGAACACCTATGGATCACATGTACCTGCTTCACGTGTTATTAATTATTGCTTTCAGATTTCACTGGCTCACCAAATTTGGTGCAAATATGAATTACAACTTTGTAAAGTAAGGTCACATACTGGTTTTAATGCAGCGTTAAATTAGAAACATTTTGTCGCTATTAAAATTGCAATATTGTATGAATGCAAGTCGATTGATGACAACATAACGGGTGTTTTAGAAAAATGTGAAAACCATTGTTTTCTTAATATTTTTTAAAGGTTTGATGGCATGGATTTCCGCAGGTGATATTCACGCCCTTCGTCAGTTTTATACATGTTCATAAAAAGTTGTTATTATTATTAAAATTCAAAGCTGTCAACTGTCATTATAAAATTTTATTAAGAAGGAGTTCTTTGAAGACAATCGCTATTCTTCTTACTGTTTTATCAAGACAAAAACACAATAATTTAATGGGTAGAAAAATAAGAAAACAATTGCCCTAGTGTATTTTTATCCAAAAATTACAGGAGAATTTTTTAAATCCACCCTGTATATGGATGTCTAGAATTATTAAGCATTCATACCGCAGATAGGAAATTGCAACATTGTATATCAATGCAAGTGGATAATTCGCATGCTCTTCATCGAATCCAACATTAAAATAGCATTTATTCGCAGTTTGTAGTTATTAAATTTGCAACACTGTATGAACAGTGGATAAGTGAGCACATAAATACCGACGTTTAAAATCTAACATTCATATGCTGCGGACAATAAATTTGCCTTTTGAGTATTTGCAAACTATTATTCATTGCATTGCATACAGTGTATGAATTTAAGTTTGTATATAATGGAGCCACACAATCTGGTAATTTGATAAGTGATAATATGTAAAATGAATGTCCATCGTAGTTTATGAATTCCTGATCCAAATTTATATCTCTCTTACACTTCTTTTAATATCTGATTTTCTTTCTTCTTTTCCTGCTCTTATCATCTTATCTTCCTCTCTCTCTCTTTACTCCTTCCTTTTTTTACAATTTTCTCTTCCTTCCTTCTTTCTCTCTTCCTTCCTTTGTCCCTTCTCTTTTTTCCCTGCTCGTCCCTCCAACTTCCTCTCTTTTCTTTTTTTTCCCTCTGCTCCTATCTTTCCCCTCTCTCATCACTCTCCCCCTTCCATATACCTTCTTTCTTCTATCTTTGTTCCTTTAACAAACAAAGAAACACGTGCTAGAATATAATTATTATTATTATTATTATTATAGTCAGCTTTATATTACAGTAGAACAAAAATATATACAGTAAAATACAATGAAATTATATAGAACAAACAAAAAGATTGAGCAAAGATACAATAACAAAAAAGATAATGAAGTTAATGTCCTACCTATAGGGCGGAGTTATTGCTGTGGAAATCTCTTCCACCCAACCCGGCAGCCACACCCAGATAAATCAGACTTTCTAGAAGATAATCACATGCAAGATCAGACATTTTGAGTTGCAAGATATGAAAAAATCTGTCCCTTCTATTCCAGCACAATTCGTCACTTTATATCTATAGTCTCCAGAATTACGTCATCCACATCATAATAATATATGTTGTCAATGTTGTGGATGATATGTACGTGCGAAATCCTTCACTTCCTTCCTTAATCAATTCCAAGTATCCATGTCCTCTCTCAGAACATAACACACTCCTATGTATAACCTGTCATATTATACTCACTTGTCTACATATACTCGTATACTAACACGTATTTCTCAAGTGTCTTGGTAGTATCACTCATTGATAGTACCCATAGGATGTAAGCAACAAATTCGTATACTCAATGCGAACACCATCAATGTGCTAACAAATTGATAGAGAGGATATTTTCTTTGTCATTTTACATACATAGCTAGGATAAAAATAATATATTGGATATAAATATCGTCTGTCATATCACATATACATATATTATATATCTTATAGCAATAATAAAGAAGAAACACTCTCAGATATAAACAACCTCTTCGCTATTTAACATACGAGTTGACTAACAAATTGATATTGGATGTCAAATTAATATTTGGAAACGGAAGTGTCAAGTGTCACCTTCCTTTTCCTTCTCTGTTCCTGCTCAGAGCTCAGATGTGACACTGATATAACTGTGGAAACCATCCTGGCCCTAACACTTATAGGTATCAACTGTCCAATCTATATCTATTTCTGTAGTGACGCTAACTTGATGTACTGGATTTTGTCTATCCTAGTTTAAATTGACCACTTATTTTATTTATTTTTTAATATTTTTACTTTTTTTTTTTTTCAAATTAACGGGATTATTGGGTGAGGTTAATGTGAGTAGCTGCTACGAGTCCTAGCGAATGGAGGGTAAAACCCCCGTCCTAATCAGGACGTGAAATCAAATAGATATGTTGGCGTTAGGAAGGACATCCCGTCGTAAAAATGTGCCACAACCAACCAACCTCAATCCTGAGGTTGAACAATGCCGACCCCATGTAGGTTTGGTAAAAGGCAAAGTGAAAGAAGATACCCCATGTTTTATTTCCAGGCTTCTGAATGTGAGTAACTATATAACAATTATGACACCCCAAATAGTCCTTCTATAATACTCTTCCATTTATAGATAATTTGATTTTAATTGTAATGACACTGATATTCCTTGTATAAGCGTTAGTCAATGTTTATAAAAATTTTGATTGATAAGGCGGCGGACTTGTAACCGCATCTGGTTCAAGTCCCGGTTTCAGAGTAGATTTAGTAAAGCGAGTTTGAGTATTGTGATATCACGAAAGTGATTAAACAATATGAAACTACCTATAACTTGTTCAGGGACCAACAAAGAAGACCGGGGAGGTTTTTAGTGGCTGAGCCGCAGGTAATGGTGCCACAGAAGGCGAAACACCTACTACCCTGAGCCGTGACTCCAGCAATACCCCACACCTTGCTGGGTTGAAGCAAAAAGATTTCCCTCAAAAAAAACATTATAATGCCTCAAACCTGTGCCTAAAATCAGTCATCTTTGTTAGTTTTAACACAGAGGAAATCACAAAATAACAAATTAATTTTTTTTCTTACACAGTTTTTTAATGTAATATCGGTAGCCATATTGGATAGTTTATTAGGGAACGGATTTATTACCCATGAGATATACGTTATGCAGTCTCCACTTCTTATTCCATGGTATAATGACATTTCTGCTGTTATTTGTTCTAAAATGTGGCTGAAACTTGGTTCTCATTTTCCTTCCCCTATTTCTTCTTCGTCAATATTGTTCTTCTATTTCTTCTTCATCAATATTGTTCTTCTATTTCTTCTTCATCAATATTCTTCCCTATTTCTTCTTCATCAATATTCTTCTTCTATTTCTTCTTCATCAATATTCTTCTTCTATGTCTTCTTCATCAATTCTTCTTCTTCTATTTCTTCTTCTTCTATTTCTTCTTCGTCAATATTCTTCCCCTATTTCTTCTTCATCAATATTCTTCTTCTATTTCTTCTTCGTCAATATTCTACTTCTATTTCTTCTTCATCAATATTCTTCTTCTATTTCTTCTTCATCAACATTCTTCTTCTATTTCTTCTTCATCAATATTCTTCTTCTATTTCTTCTTCATCAATGAATATTCTTCTTCTATGTCTTCTTCATCAATATTCTTCTTCTATTTCTTCTTCATCAATATTCTTCTTCTATTTCTTCTTCATCAATGAATATTCTTCTTCTATTTCTTCTTCATCAATATTCTTCTTCTATTTCTTCTTCATCAATATTCTTCTTCTGCTTCTCTTGTTGTCTGCTTCGTTCTCTTCGCCCCCCCCCCCCCCCCCTCATCATTGCGGATGTTATTCGTCACCTTGACTATATTCGCTACATGCTACATGACTGTTTGTTTTACTAAGAACATGCTATTGACGTGCTTCACAAATCCAATATCAACTTATAGTCCTGTCCTGAAGCATTATTATTGATACTGTGCATGTGGTTTTGTCAATGAGTGTTGTACAAAATTTTAATTCGTTTTAGCAAATATACGTATTCAACTGTATTGACAAACATCATTGAGAGAGACAAATTTACCAATGTTGAAATAAATCTTTTTTTTCTCTCATTATTACATACTATCAGTTTGCTACTACATGCAACATTTATCTCTCAAGAGCAAAATTCTTGTGACTTGATTCTGATGGTACCCTCAAAATCTGAAAGCAAGTAGAAAAGAATCTCATTATTGATCATCAGTTACGACCTCAGTAATGCAGCAAACTCGTAACCGGGGGTCGTTGGTTTGATTCCCAAGCACAGCAAATTTCAGTAAGGCCTGGTTTCAGTGCTTGTGACACTACTCCTGAGATTATAACAACAATATATTGACTACATCTCTCCCTAGGCTAGAGGTAAGCTGGTCATGAGATTTGAGAATTTATTTTGGAATGAGGACTAAGAATTTTTCCCAGTGCATGATTTTTTCCTCATTAAATTGAGTTTGTGACCACATAATAATAAGACTCTGAGGGTTCGGTGGTAGAAAATGCTTTGAGCATTCACCTCGCCTAGTGGTTACCTTCCACTTAAGAGTATTTATTATTATTATTATATTTATTCGCGCCCAAGAGTTCCAAGCTCTTGATATAACTGTCCTTGGCGAGCTATGGCTATGACATCACCAGTCCATTGTTTACCAGAGTCCTAATGACCCAAGTCTCTATGTGTAAGTGTTAAGTGTCTTTATTCTGTCTCTCTGAGAAGTGTGTGAGGTGGACATTCCTCCTGATCTAGTTGAAGTGTTTATGAGGGCCTACCTCCTACGGCCCAATCTGAAATGTTCCTGAGCTTGGAATGTATTCCAGTGTGGTCTATTATAAATGGGCACCTTTATTTTTTTTTGTATTTTTTTTTTATTTTTATTAAGGTAGTTGTATCCCGAAACTGCTTTCGTATTACTTCGGTGCACTTTACCTTTACATTCATGCATTCCGGAAACCGAAAAACTCGGTTAGAATTTTCCGCTCCGGCGGAGATTGGAACCCGCAACCTCCGGGTCAGCAACCAATGCTCATCAATATTATCATTGTCATCTCCATCTCTAATACCCACATCATTATCATTTTTTCTTGTTGTGTGTTAATCACAATGTGATGTCACAAGTACTCAAGCTCACTATTCTAAATCTTTGCTGAACTTGAGTCTCGAACCACCGATCGGGGGCATAGACTCTGTTACGGACCTCTCTTTAATTTTTTTTTAAATAAAAAGTTAAGTTATCATATTTTTGTTAATCACTTTCGTGATATCACAACTACTCAAACTCGCTTTACTAAATCTACGCTGAAACCGGGACTTGAACCACCGACCTCCAGGTTACAAGTCCACTGCCTTATCGATCAAGCTACTGAGATCGGTTTTTTTAATATCGGTTTTTTTTAATACATGACAAGTAAATGGTTCAAATATATTTAACAATGACAGTTAACATAATTCATAATATTTTTAACTGAACTTATGCTAGTTTCTTTTGGCTGTCGCCATCCCAAAAAAAGTCGTGATAGTGTGCACGTCGCCTACTCTAGTTTTAACTCAAGTAAACAGATGTGGGACAGTGTGGACACAGCCTGGACACCTACGATCTCATCCAATTCAATTAGAGACAAATAATTCTGTCAACTCATCGTTATTATGGACCTTATCGTCTTCTCAATCAAGTTGGGAAGATTTGTCATCAAGTCTAATGTTACGTTCTACTTTGTGGAATTTGTGAGTGTGTGTGTGTGTGTGTGTGTGTGTGTGTGTGTGTGTGTGTGTGTGTGTGAGTGAGAGAGAGAGAGTTTGTTTGTTTTGAGGCTTTTGCCCTGGACAACCAGAAACAATATCATCAACTTGTTCCTCATCCTTGGTTTAGTCTTTTCTAAAACATATACTCCACAGGGAAAGAAAACAAACCAAAAAATGACAATAAAAACCAAATTCTTCCTTTTATAAGTTAGTGTCGTTCGTGTGGCAGTCTCTTCCACTCAACACTTATATGGTCAAGTTTCAACCTCTGAACCCACTTGAAATTGACGGCGAAATGCTGAGATATTTTGTAATACCTCTTTGGAACTTTTAAATAATTATTGTCTGTGCAAATTGTTTAATCGGAGGAAGTCTAAAAAATTATTCGACTCAGTGATTCAGATTCGGTTGGTAATTTATATAGGTAATTCATTCCTTCTTTTAAACGTACAGAAAACGGACTTCTAGATTCTAGAGAGACGAAAACTTCTAGATTCTTGAGCCGCCATTCATTTCACGTGGCAAGAGACAATTTCAATCAAGATTCGCCCCTCTAATTCACTTCCGGGCCGCCCCTACGCCCCTCTCCAAACATGGCTTTGATCTCGCCCTGCGCCCGCCCTCGCAATAGCTGACGAAACAGAAATCACTTCGATTGCGTCATATCATTATGTATTGTGTCATTATAAATTTAATAAATCAGTATTTTTTGTCGTCTCTTTGCTATTAGAGAACATTTTTATCCTATAGTTAGTATTGTCTTGTATTAGTCAAAAATTGACCTATCAAATTTTTGATGGGTCAAATTTATACCTGAGCGCGCGAGTCGACCCAGCACCTAATTGGGAAGTATTGTGCCCATCTGCAGAGGGGAGGCATGCTACGGGATGGGTAGGCTGCAACAGGCAACACAGACCACAAGCGTCAGTAGCTCCTGTTTCATGGCTACGAAATAAAAGAAGACAGTGAAACACTCATCTTTAAAAAAAAAAAATGTATATGAACATTATTGTGAATAAGGACACGAATCCTGACACACTGGAGTGAGAAACCTGGAACCGGTCAAACTAAACACCGATCCCGCATGCTCGGGTAATGCTGGAGGAAAAACGATATTTTCACTGTAACCTGACCTACCTCAGTGCCCACACTTTTGGTTCACCCTGTACACACTTGAGAAACATACGGTTCTGCTATGTGTGGGCCCGGTGCCAAAATCTTATCTCCCGAGTAGAGGTCACTACTCGAGTATGGAACGGGGTCCGTTGCACGAAAGCCGAGAGATTCTCTACTTCTTTAAATAATTGTATGGCTGGTTTTTCTTTTCCTCTTCTCCTTCCCAAACCTACTTGAGGTCGGTATTGGTCTCGCTAGGGGAAGTTAGTAGTATAAAAAAACCTGTACAAATTTATTTAAATCGAAAATTGAATAGCTCCTTAACAGTTACTGGGGGTCGTGGGTTCGATTTTTTGGTATGAATCGATTCTCCTCATCATTCTCTTTCTTTTGCCCTCATCCCCAGCCTCCTACCTCTCTAAGTTTAACGATTAGGGACCAGTTTTTTTTCAGGCGTATTAAGGACATCCAGCCAAAAAAACCGAAAGTAGGAGTGCCAGAGTTAAACTATCTCAATTGTAAGGAAGAAGAGTGGTCACCGTGGCTGAATGGAGTAGCGGGCTGGCTTGCACGCACGGTGACCTGGGTTCGATTTCCAGCAGCGCATAAATTTTCTGCTCTGATATCTCGAGAGGAAAAATGAGTAGCTCCTGTTGTTTGGAAAGGATCATCAACAACGGACAAACTTGAAGATTTATTTAATTTGAAATAGGACCCCCCCCCCCCCTCATCTTCCTTGCTGAGATGGTGGGAGTAAGTTGAACATTGAACTCTTCTCTTTTCTCTCTCTCATCTCTTTCAACATCTGAGATTGTGGTGGGTGGGACATTGAGAACAAAAACATCAGCACCCAGGACATCAGCAGGTACAAGTACATTAGGAACATCACTAGCACTTCTACATTATTATCATTTTATTAAAAGTCCGTGGCACACGGTACCTTCTGAAAATTTCTTTCCCAAGATTTTTTTTTTTTTTTGAAACACTCATCTTAATTTTTGTTAATCAATTGTTTAGGTACCTTCTGAAAAAAAAAACTCGCAAGAATTTTTAATTGAAACAATCATTTTTTTGCTTTTTTAATTCAATACCAAAATATTCAATATGATGTAGAACTGTAGGTATTAGGTTGTATTTAGTTAAATATACGTCTTTTTAATAATTTGTCAGACAGAAAGATTTCTCTAGCTGGTCATTTGTAGTTGTGCTAGACGCTATAAAATACCACACTTTATGGAAGACAATAGCAATGGAAGGCATTATCATCAATACCAGGAAACCGAATCAAATCGTTCACTTCATACATAATATTTTGAAACGCACCACTAGAAATACAATAATATCCCTTGAGTCAACTCAACCAACTTTAAAGAAAGGAAAAAAAAAACGATTATTTGACTTTGATAAATCTAAGGCGCCCCCCGACAAAAAATAAGTATAGGTACTCAAAACTTGGTTACAGTTGTTTAGAAGGGATACCTTCCGGTGCGCTCGTGTTGACCCAGCACCTAAATGGGAAGTATTGTGTCACTTCTCAGCCCATCAGAGGGAGGCATACTACGGAATGGGCAGGCTACAACACAGACCACGAGCGTCTACAGTAGCTCCTGTTTCATAGCTGTGAAACACTCATCTTTAAATAAAAATAGTATATTGCCTTTACTACGACCCAATTTTGTAAAGAAAAAAACGCGTTTCTCTTTCTCCACGAACCATAGAAAACTCGCGAAGTGTTAGTGAGTCGTGTACACAAACAGACTCTCAAGGGACAAGCAATATAAATAGCCTCACCAGAGTGTAATTTTGTTTAATCACCTTGCACTTCTTAGCTTCATACTTTTTGCTACTCAATAATTTTTCTTTATTAATGTGATGAAAAGTAAATGAAATGAGACCAAATATCTCTCACAATCCACAAAAAAATATACATGAAATATATTTGTTTTTTGGTGTAGTAATAGAGAAATATTTCATGCACAGGGTTCGAAAAATTAGGTGCTAAAATATACGTGAAATATTTATAGACACATTAACAAGTGTTTCAATTGCCGTACTTCGCAACGGGACCAACGTTACAATCAATTCAGGCGTGCGTGGGCGGGTTGTTGGTTCGGCCATGCCTTTTGTTTTAAAATTTCTCAGGCAGCATGGTCAGTTTGTTCTTGATCAAATTTAGTGGTATCTCTTATTCTCATCATTCATTTTTGGCAATCTGTTACCATTGTTAAAAATCGACTTGGTCGTACCAAATGACATTAAGGGCGAATTTAATAGACAAATTCTAGAACTCAAGTCATTGCTAAGCGTCGGATTTCCCTATCTTACACAGTACGCAATCCATGACTTAGCGCCACAGAGGTATTACCAAAACGTCTATTAATCCCGCTCTAAATTACTCAATAAAACCTTCAATAACATGCAAATGAAAAGCAAAAAGTAAGGGCTAAAATCACGTGCAGACACCTGTCAACTTTTTCTTACTAGCATACTCTAAAGTCTAACATGAGACTAACATACGGATATTTGACACTAGTGGAACTTGATATTGTACGACCATGTTGAATGTTACAGTATCGCGCTGACCGACGGTACTTTGTACGGTAATTGAAAAGTTCACTACTTGGAGCAACCTTGCCGTAATTTGACTCCTATTATCTACCCATCAACATCTTTTTGTTTCCTTCCCATCTCTTTCTCTCTCCCTCCCTCCTCCCTCCTCTCCCTCTCTTCTTCTCTCTCCCTCCCTCTCCTCTCTCTCTCCTATCCCTCTCCTTCCCATCTCTTTCTCTCTCTCTCTCTCTCCCTCTCTCTCTCTCTCTCTTTCCTTTCTCTCTCTCTCTTTCCTTTCTCTCTCTCCCTTTCCTTTCTCTCTCTCCCTTCCTCTTTTCTCTCTTCCTTCCTCCTTCTTTCTCTCTCCCTTTCTCCTTCTCTCTCTTGTTACTCTCTAAAGTCTGAGCTTTTTTTTTTTTAGAAATAGGTTTCTAGTTCATCCTCACTGTCTACCATTTTTTGTCCCTCTTTCTCTCTCTATCATCTCTCTCTGTTTCTTCTAATTAGTCCATCCTCTCTCATTGTTTTCTATATTCTTTTTCTCTTCCTCTCTCCATCTTTCCTACCTCTCAATGTTTCTCTATGGAGAGACCCGACTACACCTCTTAATCTCTACATCTTTCTCTACGTTCCCTCTCTCCATCTTTCCTATCTCTGTTCTCCTCTCTTATTTTGGGGGGAAGGGGGGGGTTGTTTACCGTCGCTTTTAACTGCATGGTTATATTATGACGGGGGTCTTACCCTCTATTCGCTAGAAACTCACAAACTAGCTACTGAAATCAACCTCAACCAGCCTGGGTGGAGCCGGGAATAGCCCAGCATCATCGAGGGTTCGAATTTGAATGGTCCAAGTCCTAAGCCTCGCTGGACGTTGCTTAACTTCAGTGACTGAATGAGAACTGTTGTATTCAACGTGACGCTGGGCTACTTCTCTCTTTATCTTCTCGTGAGTAAACTCAATATCCACACTACACCAAAGTTCATCCTAATTATACCACGTGTTCAAAAACTGTCCTTGTACAAACAGACAGACGGAGAGACATTTTCTTCTTTTTCTTTATCTTTCTTTTTTTCCATCTTTCTTTCATCTCTCTCTTCTTCTTGTCATCGTATATTTTTACTTTCCTTATTTTCTTACTTAGTTTTTTTTTTCTCTCTCTCTCCCTTCTTCCTCCCCCTTCTCATTTTCTTTCTTCCTATCGAACAGTACTGTATCCTCTCTCTCTCTCTCTCTCTCTCTCTTGACTTTCTGCTTTTCTTACTTTTCTTATCCGCCCTCCCTCTCTCCCTTTTTTCATTCCTTCTTCCTCACTTCCTTAACCTTTCCTTACCTCTCCCTTCCTCCTCGCTAATTCTCCATGTGTCTTAGTATCCATTACCTTCCTGTATTTCCTGTGTGTCTGATGTGTAATTTGAGAACGTCACTTGTGTACACAATTAGCACTCAGCTACTTGACAATACTCTAACCAGTGCCAGTATCATCATCATTCCCCAGCCTCAGCGGTGTACTGCTCGTAGTTCAGAGCTCCTGGGTTCGATTCCCGGGTTGGGCAGAATTTTGAAATTCTGTTCCCTCAAAGTAATAAACGGCATTGCTGGCAACGTGAGGCTGGCATGATACGGTTACATGCGAATGGAGGGTAAAACCCTGTCCTGAATAACAGGACGTTAAAACCAAAACTGGCCTCAATGGACATAAAAGAAGCCTAGACATTCATATTTGTTGGTATCTATGCTTATCTCACGTACACGGAATTATTATTAAACTTACTACCGTCATTACTACTATAACTATTATTATTAAACAGATTTAATCAAGTTTTATTTACAAAATACAGTATATACAATTTACAAGAAACAAAGTTGAAATTATTAAATAAAACTTGATCAAGGGCGGTGCTAATGCCTACGGCATTCTCTTCCACCTTCCACACCACCCTTGATATAAAAAAAGAAGTATAACTACTACAACATTATAATTATCTTCATCGCCATCATCATTTATAACCTGAGGACTTAAATGTCTCAGACAACTGTAAACTGTTGTTTCGTCTACTGTCTCTTTCTTATCAGTAATCTCTCTCTCTCTCTTTCTCTCTCTATCTCCCTCCCTCTCTCCTCTCCCCCTCTCCCCCCCTCCCCCCCCCCTTCATAGGTGAGTTTACTGTTTTTTACCTACGCTTTACGTGGGATATTTTTTGTCACATTGTTTGAACAAGATATTTTTTTTCTTCCGTGATGAAAGTTGACTTGTTGGTCCAGATGGGTACAACATGCGAGACACTACGTTTGGGTTTTTTGGGGGGAGATTCAGTAATCCGAGTGGTTTTTTGGATTTACTAAAAAATTTGTGGGGGGGGGTTAAAATTTGCATTTACCCCTTTGCACATTTTGGTTTACTTCCTTTTTGACAAAAATGACGGCTTCAAGTTTCAAATTTTTGGTGAAAGAAAAATTTTTTTTCTTTTTGTAACGGCGATTTTACATTTTGTCTTTTTGTAGAAATTTCCCTGTTTTTTTTGGGCCCCGTCTGGGGGCAAATTTTTTCTTTAGAACGAAAAAGATTTAATAATTTCTCTATGCCCGATTCCTCTAATAAAAAAAAAAAATTTTTCAGTACTAAAAAAATAGTAAAGAAATAAAAACTTAGTCAGAACAAAAAAAAATTTGTCTTTCCCCCCTAGGGTAAAAATTATATTAACCAAAAATTTTGGTAAAATTTTTTTTATCCCAAATTTTTTTGAAAAAAAGGGTTTTTTTAAAAAGAAAAAAATTTTGGTACCTACCTTTTTTTTATGTCGGGTGGGATGTCGGTGAAGACTCTTAGAAACTCTCACAAATCGTTTAAGGGGAAAAAAACGTTCAAAAATTTTTAGTGGGGGATACCCAAAAATTTTTTCCCTTTTTATTAAACAGATTTAATCAAGTTTTATTTCCAAAAAAAAATACATTTTTTCTCCCCAAAGGGGGCCCCCAAAATGATATTTTGGGTAAAGCAAAAGCTCGAACCCCCTTGAGAAGTACCCCCCTTCCCCTACCGTTTTCGGATTTAAATTTTTCCCCCTTTTTACGTCTTTCATTATAGAGCCTTTTTTCCCCTTTTGAGAATTTCCCCAAATTCGAACTTCCCATGAAAAAACCCCCCTTTTTAAATTTTCCAGTAAGTCAGGTAGTTGGGGTTGGGGTTTGGGCCCCAGTGGGGGTTCTTGCTTCAGTGAATTAAAATGCGGAGTGGAAAAGCATTTAAGTGGGGGGGGTCGAGCTTTGCTTTTTCCCCCCCAAAAACCCTTTTGGGCCCCGGGGGGGGAAAATTTTTTTAACCGGCCCCCCGGGGCCCCGGGGTTCCAAAAAAAAAAAATTTTAAAAAATTTCCCCCCCAAAAAAAAGGGGGAAAAAAATTTTTAAAAAGGGGGGGGGGGGAAAAAAAAAAATTTTTTGGGAAAAAAAAAAGGGAAAAAAAAGAAAAAAAGGGGGAAAAAAAAAAAAAAGGGGGGGGGGAAAAAAAAAAGGGGGGGGGGGAAAAAAAGGGGGGAAAGGGGGGGAAACCCGGGGGGGGGGGGGGGGGAAAAAAAAAAAAAAAAAAGGGGGGGGGGGGGGGGGGGGGGGGGAAAGGGGAAAAAAAAAAAAAAAAAAAAAAGGGGGGAAAAGGGGGGGGGGAAAAAAAAGGGGGGGGGGGGGAAAAAAGGGGGGGGAAAAAAAAAAAAAGGGGGGAAAAGGGGGGAAAAAAAAAAAAAAGGGGGGGAGAAAAAAAAAGGAAAAAGGGGGGGGGGGGGGAAAAAGGGGGGGAAAAAGGGGGGGAAAAAAGGGGGAAAAAAAAAGGGGGGGGAAAAAAGGGGGGGGGAAAAAAAAAGGGGGGAAAAAAGGGGGGAAAAAAAAAAAAGGGGGGGAAAAAGGGGAAAGGGGGGGGAAAAAAAAAGGGGGAAAAAAAAGGGGGGGGGGGGGGAAAAAAGGAAAAAGGGGGGGAAAAAAAAAAAGGGGGGGGGGGAAAAAGGGGGGGGGGGGGGAAAAAAAAAGGGGGGAAAAAAAGGGGGGGGAAAAAAGGGGGGGGGGGAAGGGGAAAGGGGGGAAAAAAAAAGGGGGGGGAAAAAAAAAAAGGGAAAAAAAGGGGGGGGGGAAAAAAAAAAAAGGAGGGGAAAAAAAAAAAAAGGGGGGGGGGGGGGGGGGGAAAAAAAGGGGGGAAAAGGGGGGGAAAAAAGGGGGGGGGGGAAAAAAAAAGGGGGGGGGGGGAAAAAAAAAAAAAAAAGGGGAAAAAAAAAAAAAAGGAGGGGGGGGGGGGGGGGGGGGGGGGGGGGGGGGGAAAAAAAAAAAGGGGAAAAAAGGGGGGGGGGAAAAAAGGGGGGGGGAAAAAAAAGGGGGGGGAAAAGGGAAAAAAAAGGGGGAAAAAGGGGGGGGGAAAAAGGGGGGAAAAAAAAAAGGGGGGGGGAAGGAAAAAGGGAAAAGGGGGGAAAAAAAAAAGGGGGGGAAGGAAAAAAAAGGGGCCAAAAAAAAGGGGGGGGGGGGGGGGGGGGGGGGGAAAAAAAAAAAAAAAAGGGGGAAAAAAAAAATTTTGGGGGGGGGGGGGGAAAAAAAGGGGGGGGGGGGAAAAAAAAAAGGGGGGAAAAAAAAGGGGGGAAGGGGGGAAAAAAAGGGGGGAAAAAAAGGGGGGAAAGGGGGGGGGGGGGGTTAAATTTGGGAAAGGGGGGGGGAAAAAAAAAAAAGGGGGGGGGGGGGGAAAAAGGGGGGGGGAAAAAAGGGGGAAAGGGGGGGGGGGAAAAAAAAGGGGGGAAAAAAAAGGGAAAAAAAAAAAAAAAAAGGGGGGAAAAAAAAAGGGGGGGGAAAAGAAGGGAAAAAAAAAAAAAAAGGGGAAAGGGGAAAAAAGGGGGGGGAAAAGGGGGGGGGGGAAAAAAAAAAGGGGGGGGGGGGGGAAAAAAGGGGGGAAAAAACGGAAGCAGAATCTTCCGAGGGCAGTTCTTTTATCAGGTCGTTCTTTGACGACTTCACAGAAGGATGTACAGCCACGATCTTGTTCGTGACGTCTGCCAGTGCAGGGCGTTGGAGAATTAGGCAGTGGGATAATATCCCAAAAGCTCCGTTCATATTAGCCAGGAGATCCGCTCATGCACTTGGCTGGGCCTTCAGTTCTGAATTCGGCTGCAGACGAACGAAGATACCATGTATCAAATGCTGTTCCAACTTGTAGAATTGAAATTCTGACATTTGCGGCCATTTATTTCGGCTTCAAGAGATGGAAGAGGAACATCCGGCTCACGTTCTTTTACGCAGGGGGTAAAATCGAACGGAAGGACTGGAGTCGCTATAACTTCCTCGTGCTCGCCCTACAGGGGAGGGGCTTCCGGAAGAGTATAGTCACCCTCAGAATCCGAGGCTTCCGAAGGGTCAGACGCCGACAACTCATCGTTCTGGACGATCGGTTGAACATGAGTCGGCTGGAGCCTGGTGAAGAGAAAATTCATGGCTTGGAAGTCCTTTTGTACTTGGAAGCGTTTGTCAAGAGTTTTTTGTGTCCCAGAATCTTCCGGAGACTTTGTTGACAGGGACGATTATCTGGAGACTGGTATGGAAACATTTCCAACCAGGATTCTGTCCGCTGCTTCACGAGAAATGAGCTCCGATTTTTTGAGGAGCTACAGCCTGAGCCATGATATCGTATGACTGCGATGATCCACGGATCTGCTTTTCCATATCCCTAGAGTGGTATTCCTTCAAGACTGACGCACTTGGATCAAAAGCCCGAACTATATCTAGCGTGGGGAGGGCGAATTGAAGCTTGTTATGGACTGTTGCATCCACTTCAAAGCCTTATTCGATCGAGTTGATCAGCGTCCAATCTCACCAGCCATCAGCTAGAAACTTTTTTTTTTTTGACACATCCTTCTGTTGAGACAGGAAGTCATTGTCAGATGGCAGGTCACAGAGAGCTCCCAAAGACTACCGAGCATTGGTAGTCAAGTGGATAACGCGCTAGTCTGGTAATCCAGGTAGCGTATGGATCCGTTGCGTTGGTTCGAATCGCGCCCAGTGCATAAATTTTTTCCTCATTAATTTGAGTTTGTGACCGCATAATAATAAGACTCCGAGGGTTAGGTAGTAGAAAATGCTTTGAGCATTAACCTCGCCTGGTGGATAACTTCCACTAAAGAGAATTATTATAAAGATATTGCCGTAGACATCTGACAAGAATACTAGGCAAACAGTGAGTATTGGCTGTATTTTGTCTCTTGAACGGCTTAAATTATTGAGAAACGATGCAATATCCGAAGCAAGGCTCGACCAGAAAGGAGAAGCGAAAGGCAGACGAAGAACCGCTTCACGGCTCAAATCCTGAGCAACGGCTCGACTGGCTCCAAAGATATAGGTACCAGGAGACAGCCAATGGGTCTAGAGAGACACACCTAAGCCAAGGAGGGAAAGAGTCCAGCCCACAGATCAAATATTTTATCCGGCTCGAATGATACCAGGGGTCTAACCACCAAGAGACGGGTAAGGGGTCTAAGGAGACGCACCCCAACCAAGTAAGGACCGAGTCCAGCCCACGGCTCAAAATTTCGAGCAACGGCTCGACTGTTACCAATGGCCTAGGCACCAGGAGACAGGCAAGGGGTCTAAGGAAGCACCCAAGTCAAGGAGGTACGGAGTCCAGCACACGGTTCAAAATTTTGAGCAACTGCGCAACTTCTACTGATGGCATAGGTACAAGGAGACAGGCAAGGGTTCTAGGGAGATGCACCCAAGCCAAGCCAAGGAGTGGCAGGGTCTAGTCCACGGCTCAACTTGTATCGAAGGCATAGGAACCAGGAGAAAGGCCGGGGGTCTAGGGAGACGCACCCACCGAGAGGGAGGACAAAGTTCAGTCCATGGCTAAAAATCTTGAGCAATAGCTCGACTTAGGTACCAGGAGACAGGCCGAGGGTCTGAGAGACGCACCCGTCAAGAGGGGGGACAAGGTCAACTCCACGGCTCAAATCTTGAGCAATGGCTCGACTGGTACCAAAAGCATAGGTACCAGGAGACAGGCTGAGGGTCTGAGAGACGCACCCGCCAAGAGGGAGGACAAGGTCAACTCCACGGCTCAAATCTTGAGCAATGGCTCGACTGGTACCAAAAGCATAGGTACCAGGAGACAGGCTGAGGGTCTGAGAGACGCACCCGCCAAGAGGGAGGACAAGGTCAACTCCACGGCTCAAATCTTGAGCAATGGCTCGACTGGTACCAAAAGCATAGGTACCAGGAGACAGGCCGAGGGTCTGAGAGACGCACCCGCCAAGAGGGAGGACAAGGTCAACTCCACGGCTCAAATCTTGAGCAATGGCTCGACTGGTACCAAAAGCATAGGTACCAGGAGACAGGCCGAGGGTCTGAGAGACGCACCCGCCAAGAGGGAGGACAAGGTCAACTCCACGGCTCAAATCTTGAGCAATGGTTCGACTGGTACCAAAGCACAAGGAACTCAAAACTGCAATTTATCACAATAAATCGTTGTTACTAGGTCAAAGATCAAAAGAGATCAATCGCATGCGAAAGCCACACAGAGACCGCAAGAAAAAGTTCAAAGGTCGTCAGGCGCAAATAAACTGAGCTGCTCACCGGTCAACTGCACAAGGCAGAAGATGGAGACTCTCCCCGGTGAAGCATTTAGGCAATCGCACGCGAAAGCCACTCAGAGATCACAAGAAAGTTCAAAGGCCCGTCAGGCGCAATGAATTAAACTGAGCTGCTCACCGGTCAACTGCACAATGCAGAAGATGGAGACTCTCCCCGGTGAAGCATTTAGGCAATCGCATGCGAAAGCCACTCAGAGACCACAAGAAAGTTCAAAGGCCCGTCAGGCGCAATGAATTAAACTGAGCTGCTCACCGGTCAACTGCACAAAGCAGAAGATGGAGACTCTCCCCGGTGAAGCATTTAGGCAATCGCATGCGAAAGCCACACAGAGACCGCAAGAAAAAGTTCAAAGGTCGTCAGGCGCAAATAAACTGAGCTGCTCACCGGTCAACTGCACAAGGCAGAAGATGGAGACTCTCCCCGGTGAAGCATTTAGGCAATCGCACGCGAAAGCCACTCAGAGATCACAAGAAAGTTCAAAGGCCCGTCAGGCGCAATGAATTAAACTGAGCTGCTCACCGGTCAACTGCACAATGCAGAAGATGGAGACTCTCCCCGGTGAAGCATTTAGGCAATCGCATGCGAAAGCCACTCAGAGACCACAAGAAAGTTCAAAGGCCCGTCAGGCGCAATGAATTAAACTGAGCTGCTCACCGGTCAACTGCACAAAGCAGAAGATGGAGACTCTCCCCGGTGAAGCATTTAGGCAATCGCATGCGAAAGCCACTCAGAGACCACAAGAAAGTACAAAGGCCGTCAGGCGCAATGAATTAAACTGAGCTGCCCACCGGTCAACTGCACAAAGCAGAAGATGGAGACTCTCCCCGGTGAAGCATTTAGGCAATCGCATGCGAAAGCCACTCAGAGACCACAAGAAAGTTCAAAGGCCGTCAGGCGCAATGAATTAAACTGAGCTGCCCACCGGTCAACTGCACAAGGCAGAAGATGGAGACTCTCCCCGGTGAAGCATTTAGGCAATCGCATGCGAAAGCCACTCAGAGACCACAAGAAAGTTCAAAGGCCCGTCAGGCGCAATGAATTAAACTGAGCTGCTCACCGGTCAACTGCACAATGCAGAAGATGGAGACTCTCCCCGGTGAAGCATTTAGGCAATCGCATGCGAAAGCCACTCAGAGACCACAAGAAAGTTCAAAGGCCCGTCAGGCGCAATGAATTAAACTGAGCTGCTCACCGGTCAACTGCACAAGGCAGAAGATGGAGACTCTCCCCGGTGAAGCATTTAGGCAATCGCATGCGAAAGCCACTCAGAGACAACAAGAAAGTTCAAAGGCCGTCAGGCGCAATGAATTAAACTGAGCTGCCCACCGGTCAACTGCACAAGGCAGAAGATGGAGACTCTCCCCGGTGAAGCATTTAGGCAATCGCATGCGAAAGCCACTCAGAGGCCGTGAGAGAAAGTTCAAAGGCCCGTCAGGCGCAATGAATTAAACTGAGCTGCCCACCGGTCAACTGCACAAGGCAGAAGATGGAGACTCTCCCCGGTGAAGCATTTAGGCAATCGCATGCGAAAGCCACTCAGAGGCCGTAAGAGAAAGTTCAAAGGCCCGTCAGGCGCAATGAATTAAACTGAGCTGCTCACCGGTCAACTGCACAAAGCAGAAGATGGAGACTCTCCCCGGTGAAGCATTTAGGCAATCGCATGCGAAAGCCACTCAGAGGCCGTGAGAGAAAGTTCAAAGGAAAAATAATTGAAAATTTTGCCCGATACCAAAAGCTAGGGCACTTTTAAAAGTATCGAGGTCCGAACGGTACGAGAGTTGAGAATACACTGAAGCAAGAACCCCCAGCTCGGGCCTAACCTAACCGAACTACCTGACTTATCATGGAAAATTTCAAAAGGGTTCTCATGGGAAGTTCGAATTTGGAAGTTCTCACAAGGTAAAATGGCTCTATAATGATGACGTACGAGGAAAATTAAGTCCGAAACGGTAGGGGAAGGGGGGGTACTTCTCAAGGTGGTTCGAGCTGCAGCTCTGACCTAAAATATAATATATACAATTTACAAGAAATAAAGTTGAAATAATTAAGCAAAACTTGATCAAGGGCGGTGTTAATGCCTACGGCATTCTCTTTCATCTAGTTGAGACTCAAAGAGACTGCTAATAATAATAATAATAATATCGCCTTATTTATACTGCCCGATTAGTACTATTAAAGTCCCATTATTCCAGCAGTAAGCCCAAAGACAAATTATTATGTGGTAAAAATCCCAAATAGGAGGATAACTTGTCATGTCCCGGCTGGGTTTCGAACCCACGACATCTGGATACTCTGGATTCACAGAGTGCCGCCTTTACCCCTGAGCTACCGGGACAGACTATACCGTACAAGGTAAATCATGCTTTCTAAATACGTTGACCGCCGCGCGCGGCGCCCTTCTCTAATGAAAACACCCCTCCCCCTCTCTCTTGTCCCCAGGTACACCAAGTCCAAGGCCGCCCCTGGCATCAGCTCCCAGAAGTACAACCCGGAGATGACGTGGTCCCCAGTCCTGGGTTCGGACCCCAAGATGGCACAGATTGTGGACGGGCTCAGACATACACGACAGGTGAGGAACTCGTGACTGTCTTAATGAAATGGTGATCTCTTTCTGTGTTCTTTTACAGTGTCAGAAAGTGTGAAGCCAAAATATTTTGTACAAACAAAGAATGGCTAAAATTAACTCCCGTTAATTTTAGCACGATCTGAAACCACCTCTGTTTGGTTTCAGATCGTGCTTCAAGAGACCGGAATATTATTCTCTTATATCCAGTTGTATCTAATAAACTAATAGAGAAGTTATATTTTCCCTTGAGGAGAGGTAAATTGGACCTGGAAATTGTTTTCTTGTATCCAGGTTTCTCTGAAATCCAGGTTTGA
This sequence comes from Bactericera cockerelli, assembly GCA_024516035.1. Classification (NCBI taxonomy): domain Eukaryota; kingdom Metazoa; phylum Arthropoda; class Insecta; order Hemiptera; family Triozidae; genus Bactericera; species Bactericera cockerelli. The sequence goes on along the minus strand of CM044964.1, from coordinate 15,309,648 downwards.
CTACATAGAGAGATACAGTTTTATTTTAAAACGTTGCTGCCCACATATCTGAAGGTTGCTTAAAAACACAGCATATCGATCAATACATTAGAGTACATCTTTTTTATATATATATTTTCTTATTCTTTCTTATTAATTTTCTATTTTCTTTCTTCAAGAGTTGGAATAGATATGAAAATTTACTATTTTAACACTGTCACAAATAATAGTTTGTGACAGTATTTTTAGTAAATTCTTGGGAAGGTTGAACTTGTCAAAGAAATTTAAAACATTTTTGGATATTGTTCCACGACTTCCAAACCAGAGTCCCAAAACTTGAAAGTCTCTTTCACCAAATGATTCCAGATATTTTTCCTTGAGATATGGAATACAACCATTGTATATCTCATATTTTTCTCTATGAATATCATCTCCTTGTAATGCATCATTTTTTTCAAATCGAATCGTTGGATCTATAATAAAAGCTTTGTTGGTGTTTCTTTCAAAAGTAGTTGTGATATCACGAATGTGATTAACACGAATATGATAACTTACTTACTTATATGTATAAAAAAACGAGTCTCGCCTCTGTTTGGTTTCAGATCGTGCTGAGTCAGCTCTCGTTCTCGTCGGAACCCGAGTCCTACGTGCTGCCCGAGGAGGAGGGGTCAGGGGGAGGGTCCCGCCCTCCGGCCAGAGAGAGAAAGACTACGCCCCGCCCCATTCCGATGATGAGGAGGAGGACGGGGAGGGGGAGTGGAAGGAGGGGGGATCTGGCTCCGGGGATGGGGACGATCTGCGACCCAGGATACTGGAGGGTAAGTGGGGGAGGAAGGAAGGCATAGAAAAAAATGGAAATCGGAGCAAAAAAATATTTTTTTTACAAAAACGAACACAATACTTCCGATTTCTAATATTAGAAATTTCTCGGAAGTAATATTTTATCTATCTCTATCTAGTTTTTGTACATGGTGTTTATATGAGACATCCTAATGTGAATTTATTATTGGAAAATTTTATACGTCTAGGATTGATTCGAATTTTGATTTAATAATAATAAGTCATCAAAATTCGAATTCTAGACATATAAAAGTCTTTCAATAATGTTATGTAATGTAAAAAGCCTTTATTTGTACAGTAAAAATTTACACACAACATAGTTACATACTCGTAGTGTATGGCATCTTGTTCAAAATCAGATTAATATCCAGATTAATACACTTTCAATAATAAATCCATCTTTCTCTTTGTCCTTTACTAAACCTATTTCGTGTCGGCATTGGCCGAACTCTTCCTCATGGTCGAGGTAGTTTCAGTTGTTTGCCACTGCTACTTTCACATTTTTCGGTTGGGTACCTTTTCTAACGCCAGCCCTGTTAAGGGTATCAAAGATTCGTGTCATAGTTTTTTAGCCTGACAGAGCTGATACCAGTTGTACCCCAGTGAGAGTAGACATAATAAAGAACACTTATTTTTATTTATCCTGAATTGGACTAAAGAGTCCCAATATTCCAGCAGTTTTTTTTAGTCCCATTATTATGTGGTCGAAGTCTCAAGTAAATGAGGATTAATTCATGCATTGGGTGGATTCGAACCAGCGATCCATACTCTTTCTGGATCAGCAAAGTAGCGCATTAACCGGCCGATCAGCAACACAAAATAGAGAAGAAAGAGAGAATTTGAACGAGCGTAAGAGGGATCCAGAGATAGAGCAACAGGAATCGAGGGGGATCGTAAGAGAAAAGGAGTGTAATAGAAAGTTATAATGGAAGAGAGTGTAATGGCAAAACTAATGGATTTAAGTCTTTTAAGTCCTGAGTTTTACAGGAGACTCAACTTTTCCTATGTAATACCATACGTAATTTGAAAACTTGTCAGACACAGTCCTGTGTTAATTTCCCTACATGTTTCTTTTAGATACACGATCGTTTAGTTATTATTACTATTTTATACTTTATTGTCAAACTACATAATACATACTGCAATACCAGACATGAAATGAACAGAACTCAATGGAATATGTAGTGAATAGAATAGAATGTAGCTTGTTTATACTGCCGAAGTAAGACTGAAAAGTCCCTTTACTACAGCAATCAAACACGTCTTATATATTTCATGGGATAAACCAAGTGAACCAAGGGGCGAGGTTAAAGCCTGGCCTAACTGGCCTTTCTCTTCCACCGAACCCCAAAAGTTACTGTGCTTAGACTTAACATTTGTTCAATTTATATAAGGAATGTACATTTACGTAAAAGTAATAAAACTATTTTTTCTCTCCATTTCAGAGCCCAAATCTGGCATCGATCTCACGAACCCCACCATCACGGACAATGCCGGCGGTAACTCCACGCAGAGCAACAAGAACGCAGCAACGTCGAGCTTGGATACCAATCGCCACAGTCTTCTGTTCATCGCAGTCACGATACTGACTCTGCGCTACTTCAGTTGGCAATAGTCTCCGGCGAATTTTAGGCGATTTAATTGAATAAGGCGACCCTTATGCTACGAGAACTACTATACCATGAACTACAGAATTTTAGGTTCTGTTGGAGTGAGATGTTATATTTTTAAAAGATGCCGTCTTTTAAGATAGCTCAAAGTTCACAATAGCCCGATACAGCTCTCATATATAATGCACAGGTTTAAAAATTCCTGTCGTCATTATAATTTTAATTTCTACGCTAACTACGTTAGTCCTCGTAAGATTATTGGAGTTAAGTTATGCTGAGCACTGGGCAGCAGAGTACGTTTACAAACGTACTCTGCTGTTAGTCCCGTCAATATATTTCCCCAGCGAATGGATGGTGCAAAACAGCGCCGTGCTCTAATCATAGTAATTTAAAGCGACGTTAAGCTAAATAAAGAAAATAATCTATGCGTATTTCCGGGTAAATTTTCGCAAAAGGTCAATTTGTAAATAATAATAATACTGTGAACTTTCACAAAAATAATTATCAGAGCTTAGCCTTCTTTTAATAAAATTTTCTCCTAGTGTAAGGATCGCCTTCAGAAAATAGCTAGATATGTTGTTTAAATTATTCTTCTTATTTGTTTTCTTATGTGAAAAAAATGATCACTTTCGGCCATGTTTATGAAGAAATTCTTGTTTTCTTGCTACATGAATGAAATCATTGAACTTCATAGTCATGTGACTGTGCACATAGTCATTAGACTTAGGCAATAAAATAATTGCAAGTGATGCGTAAGTTATGACCTGGACAGAACTCTATGATCATAAATATGGCTGTGTGACTCTTTTCATGGGTGGATTATAAATTGAGTTCTAGTTTCAAGTCAATTTGAAATGAACGGAGACTGTTACTCAATTGAGAGAGGTTAGGACTTTGGATAAGGAGCTATGACTTTCTTATTGGTCTTTCGGTCTAAGTTACCAGGATATAGTAGAGTTTTTGCTAGTTAAACTCATGTTGCATACCATAGTTGAAAACTGTAAGTAAACATATTCACGCATATGCAGAATAGCGTTTTTTGCCCATAAAGTTACATATTTCAAATATTAATGATAGTTGAGTTTGCATTGACAAAAAAACTTTATATTCGGTTTACTGCATAAATAAAATTTCAACTCGGCGCAAACAACCAACTCTTGCCTCATGTTAAAGTGACAAGTGGTGTTAAAGCGCCTCCAGGGACAAAACTGTACGCTAGATTTGGTGGTCAAGCCTGAAGAGGAAATTCTGCAGATCATAATGAAATTAATTTCATCAAATAGTTTTGGGCCCTAGTAAACTCTCTTTGTATTGAAAGTTTCTCTAGCCAAAAAGTATTTTTTGTGTCCATTTGAGTTAGGCTATTATGACGGAGTCTTCTGACAGTTGGTGGGCCTTGGACTCTTGATCCTACCACTTTTTTTTAAGGAAGGTCGGGGATTTTTTTTTTAAAGACACCCAGGTCTTCTTAGTCTGGGGTGTGGGATTTCCACCCACTTAAAACCCACCTTTCCTGATAGCATACCTGCATACCGCACTTGGAACCGATATATTTTCATTGCTTCGAGCAGACTATCCTACTACTAGACCAAGGGTTTAGCCCACCAGATAACAGTAGAAAGAACTTTGTGTACTCAGAGAGAGGGTGGAAAGTTTCACACAAGTTGACAATTTAGACGCAATTCAGTCGGTATTGCAAAGTTAAATCAGAAGCAGAAAGAATGAGATGCGGAGGAAATGAGAGCAAGTAAAGTTATTCCAACTTCGGATGGAAGTCCAAAGTTTATCAACAACAAAAAACTTTGATAAAAAAGTAAATATTTTAAGAGTACTCTATCTCTACTCTGTCTAGCGAGTTGTACTGAGATAATGTGCTCGTTCTAGTGGTGGCTAGTACAGGTTTCCAGTCTCTAGAGAAGCATCAGGTCCGTGGTGGAAGCTATCGTGAAAGCTTTTGTTCTAGTACGCGGTTCTATCAAACAATGAGCAAACTTAGTGAAACCTCGGTTTGGCTCAAACTCATATTTATTCAAATTCAGTTGTGAAATCGTGTTCTATCAACAACAAAGATTGCCACTCCAGGATTTGTAACAAAATTGTGTTTTCCAACATTATTAATTGAGAAAATAGGTCCCTGCTGTCATATACAGTAGAAATCGGTTATAACGACACCGGTTATAACGAATAATCGGCTATAACGAACAAAATCTTTGGTCCCTTGGAGTCTTATGGAAAATTAACATATGTATCGATTATAACGAACATCGGCTATAATGAACAAATCGGCTATAGCGAACAAATTTTGAAGTCCCCAGACCAACTTCCTATCGGTTATAACAAACATTTTTTTTTTTTTTTTTTTTGCTATGAAGAATAAAATAGAAAACATGTTTTATCCTGCACAAACTTGTCGATTGCTTTTTACTAGGTCCTGAAAATCTTTTACATAATTTTTTTTCATTTCTTGTTTTATTTTAGTGTTTCGTGAATCGTGAATTGCATTTGTGTTTTATTTAGTAAAAGTTTTGTTTTTAAAAAAATGTCTATTAGAAAATCTTTTACGATTGAAGAAAAATTTGCTATAATATGCCGATTTGACGGTGGCGAAAAATGTGCCGATTTGGCTAGGGAGTTCGAGATTCCGAGATCAACCCTCGCAGGGTTTTTAAAATGTAGGAGACAAAATAATTAACCAATTTGATAAGTGTGAATCAGTAAAAAATAATTAGAAATACTGGTCTTGATGATTTGGATGACGCACTTTTACTGTGGTTTAAACAGCAGAGAGCCAATAATATTCCTATTAATGGTCCAATACTTCAACAAAAAGCTAATGACCTTGGTAAATTATTAAATCTAAAAGATTTTGAATGTTCTAGTTCATGGATATATCGCTTATAGCGAACAAGTTCGCTATAAGCGATATATCGGTTATAGTGACAATCGGCTATAACGAACAATTTTCTCCGGTCCCTTGAAGTTCGTTATAACCGATTTCTACTGTACTAATATACATGAGCAGGGACCTAGCAGCCTCGGTGTCGACCCGGTCCTATGTGTTTCCAAAGGTTTACCTAATCTACGCCAAGGATTGTTGCCTCCCACTTTCAGTATAGTTTTCTAGCCAGACTCGTGTTTGGTTCTTCTTTTTCAAAATCCATCAAATTTTATTTACAGCCAGGTATGTTCATTGAATATTTACACACAAATAGACATTATTTAAACAGAATTTGACCAAGGGACGAGGGTGGTGCTAATTCCTTCAGTAGGTATATTCTCTACCACATTAAAAAATAATAATATTTACTTCATTAAAAAATAATCGCTTCTTGTTTATAGTTCGTTACAGGTAGAGAAATCTAGTAATCTCCTCTTTTTCTCATTTGAAATCTCTCGTCCGGCTGTCTCGATTACTTCCAGTCAAAACTTTGTTTAAATTCTGGAATTTGTATTGGGAAAATAAATAGAAACTTGAATAAATATTATTTTTTTGTCTTGAAAAACTTCATGAAATTGGTTTAACTTTATCCAGTTAAAACTTTTCTTGTGTAAAAACCTAAGTACAAAATGGTATAAAATATGGAGCTAAATGTTTCAAAACTCTAACTACTTATCGAAACATCTTGCAAACAGAACAAACTAGTATAGTAGTGCTTTATTTAGACTGTCGGCTCGAGACAGGAAGTCCCATTACGCTAACAGTTTAATATATTGAAATAGAGACGCTAATATTCTTTATTTATTGAAATAGAGAAACTAGTGGCATTTAAAACACTCTTTGTTTCCTATGAGGCTTAAGTGTACAAATCGATGTATTCATTAGTCATACCTAGAGAGTGCGTTTTGACTGTGTTAAATTATTTCCGTGAGAAAGGCACTGTTGCTAGTACCTCTCTGACGGTGGTGAACAGATTTTATGGTCGCCCATTATCTACTTTCATGTGTTGAATGTGCTCCCTAATCTCTCTCTAAAAATCTACCCAATGGTATAATGTTTACCTACCGCTTGAATCCGACTTGTTTGTAAATTTTCTGCTTGTCTTAAAAACCTTTTTCAAAATTATAAATTTAACGCGCCTAGTCTAGAAGTGTAGAGAGGGTGAGATCCATGGAAATGTTGTATCTTCATCAGACTCGCCAGCATTTGTATGAATCTCACTCACCTGGTGATTTGAACTCACTGATTTCTAAATTTTAATTTCGGTTTAGTGAAAATTAACAATAATTACAGAGGAATGAACCAAGTATTTAGGTACGAGGATCTCGAATTTAGTAAAACTCTCAAATCGTTAAAATTATTTTTCTTTTGGAATGTTAAAATTATTTTTCTCGTTTTTTTTTAAAAAATAACTCGTCCATAAAATGGATCTGTAATTTTGTCTTTTCTGTACCTACTTCTAAATCCAAAATTTTGTATAATAAAGCCAACTGTAACAGCAATTAGATATTTGGATCACCATGATAATCTTCTTGAAATATAAATGTTATATCTCATCAAGAATGTATCTCAGGCCTGAGTGACAAATCCTTATTGCGTCATTTAACGCCCTAACATAATTAATCAGAAAATTTACCTACTTAACATATCCGACATCGTCGTTACCTGGCACCATCATGTTTGTTTGTGACCACATAATAATAAGGCTCTGAGGGTTAGGTGAAAGAAAATGCTTTGAGCATTAACCTCGCCTGGTGGTTATCTTCCACTAAAGAGTGTTATTATTATCATCATGAATGATTATCGCTGGACGGTGAATAAATCGTTTTACATTAGATTGTCAGCACTAAGGTAAATTATATCACAAGTAAAGGGAAGGAAAAAGTGAGTGATTGTAATTATTTCTAGATCTTGTAGGTTGTAAAAAGTAAAAATTAGTGTTTCGATGTAACCATTTCTCGCATTGGCCTTTATGTAACGAGATATGAATGAACTGAACCCTGATTGTATTGTTTAAAAAAATCTATTGTATCGCTTACTAATAGGATAAGGCAGTTGCAAAAAAGCTTTCAACCTGTTGCTTTTGAAGAAATTTTAATCAAACGGATTTTTGATATCCGGCTTTTTTTTGTTATTGCATTTTTATGTTATTGCAGTATACCAAGTATTAAATGAGCTTTAATTATCCAGATGGTTCATTTCTGCTGCTTTTTTTAGTTTTAAGTCTAAGACAATTTACCATAGAGCCAGTGTTCCCTATTAGAATTAAAACACTTTTCTGTAACAAGGTTTGAATACTGAATTACCTACGACGCGATCAACATGATAATATTCAAAGCTAAAATGAAAATACATGTTAAAAAGAAACTGTGGAAAAGTAGGTGGTTTTGAGTTACCTACTTCTCTATAAATACCTAAGAGATGGTTTCACGCTGGCTTTTTTGCATCTGCTTACCATGTTACTACTAATGTCAAATTTGTCTACTTTATAAATATTGTACAGTTATTCCTAACATAAGCGCTCAAAGTGCATCTATATTCTCTCTTTAATATAATTATACTTCAATTATTATTTCTAGATAATTATTCTTATACATTATTTTTGTGTACTGTCCCCAGTATTAAGTGTATCGCCAAGCCTTGTAAATAATATATTCGTTGATATCCAGGTTGTTCCAAAAGACATTATATCAAGCGTAGATAAATTTGGAACTATAGATATATCTTGTATAAATAACCATACATTATGTATAGGTATTATATAAATACATATTAATTTTTCTTCGTGTAGGCGGGTTTCAACAAATCGTGGACTTGCCAGCGTGCGCCTGACTCGAATAGATAAAACTCTTCTATTTTTTACCATCATTGAGAACCACAACTTCCTGATTTGATCGGATTTTTCGGATTGGTTTGGTGCTCTGGCCTTCTATCAAGTTTCACAAATATGTAAGATTTAATACTGTACTTGGGGTAAATATTTATTTACTTCAAGGTAATATTTGTTTTTGGAACAGCCTGTACATATTACAATCAATTTTACCACCATGTACCTTCCGTAGGTACATGATTTCTGTCTCTTTTAAATTTCCTTAAAGCTGTTTTTTTATATTCTACGTTATCCTTATTTATAATTCCTCTTTGTAAGGTTGTTGTTGTAGCCAGCTTGGTTACAGCTCGGGGAAGTAATGGTCTCTATCGATCTTTAGTTGAAAAGTTGGCTTAAGCACACATTCGTATTTCTATGTGCGATCAACCATCACCAGAACATGGGCTTTTACTTTATGAGCTATTCAAGCTAGCCTTGCTACTTAGGGTTTAGTCTGTTTATAGTCGTGTAGCGAGACACTGGTCTCCCCGTTTAACGTCCCCCAGCCAAACGATTTTGTAAGGTGCCTAACATCAGTTAAATCTACAATTTAAAAGAGTAGTTTTGTACTGTCCATCACAAATCAAAACGAGCGTGCCATATTTGGGCTGAACGTGTTTTGCAGGGGAAAAAACAAGATATTTTTACCAAACCCTTAATAGAATTTCCGGGTCTTTGGTCAATTAGGCCTCAATGTTTCACTAATGTGAATTTTAGTTTTTCTTTTATTTTTCTTTTTCTATTTCAAATATTTTTTAAGGGTTCAAACAAAGCGATAACGGCTCAAACAGCAATAAAAAATATTTAGAGTTTTTATTTTATAATAAATAATTTCTTAATACCTAATTATTATTTTCTGTAGTACCCTGCAGTCGAGATATTAAGGGTAAAATAAAATGACTCTGCAGTCGAGATATGAAGGACAAAATAAAATGACTGAGTTTCTTGTGTGTGTAAATTCTTACTAAAACACATTCTGCTAATTACGAATTAAATCCTGAGACGTATTTTTTGTCATCAGCCAAACTGTTTGTTTCAAGTTTTAAGACGAGTTGCATACAAAACCATAAAAAGCTATCGAAATTTACGAAATACTTTTTCTTTTATTACCTACAGTTCTATTATAGCTTTCTTGTAGTTTGGAACATCAAAAAGCCATCCTAAATCAGCACCAAAATATAATCTGATTCATTAAGATGATTTCATTTTAAGATTTTAATAGTTAAGTTTAGGTTATTTATTACTTTAATCTCCCGACTGTTTTAAAATTGCAGCTTTTAGGAAAACAATTAAAAATTAAAGATAATTATTATCTATCTGTGATTTTGCTTAAACATAAAGAATTAATAATCAACTTGATTGAAAAGTTCGTTCATAGAATTAATAAATTTGATCATTGATTATAGATACCTACTGTATAATATGTTACGATATTATATCTATAATAAAATTTACCGTTTAAGATTGAATTTGAAATCCTGTTTAAAATACACAAAAAAGAGCTATAAACGATATGCATTACTGTTTTATTTTACTCTAGATGTTACATGTATTGTAGGTAATTTAATATAGAACAATGCTAGTGCAAGGTCCTGGGTTCAACTCCCGGCAAGAAAAACGATGAGGCTACTTTTGAAGTATCAAAAAGGAAGTCAGAGAATGATTTTAGTGGAAGGGGTCCACTAAAATCTCGTGAGCAAAAACATGGCAAAAACGGGTACCTGCCTGCTTTGATGTGAGAAGGAACCAGTGGCGGAATTATGAGAAAAACAAGATATGGTATATTAAATAGTAGTCCTATGATTCTGCGCTACCCACTAAAATTGTGATTTATTAACACAAGTAAAAAATATTAATAGAATCGAACCTGGATAATTTATAATATAACCCAAGGAACAGAGCAAAAATTCTATTAGTACCTGAATCGGTAATTGCAGAAAAGGGCCATGTCCACAAAACGAAACTTTTGGAAAATTGAAGAAAAGAATCATAACTTTTGAAAGATTTTTTTTAGAAAAAAAACTTTCATGATAAAAAAGACAGTACCTACTTTACCTCTTTTGAAAGCTACGGGTTCTTTTAAAATTTTCTCACAATTACTACTTCATGTCAATTTGAAATCTTTGGACTTAACTCTTTTCTGCAGTATTTTTTTTTTTATAGGACATACCCTTTTTTGCAATCAATCCGATCAGATAAACTGAACATAAAATAAGCTAAACCCTTCCTCAAGTTGGAGTCAACCAACCACAGCGCACTATAGCCCGGCTTGAGGGACAGTCTGGCTTATCTTAACTGTAATATTGTTTTATAATCAAGGCTTAATTATTGATCAATAAATAGATCTGAATAATCATCTGTTATGGCACTAGGTATGAAATTCTCATCTCCAAGTTTCTGACTAGAGTTCCCAGAACACTAGCACCGCACCCTTGCGTTGTCACGTTGGATGGGCAAACACTTTATTGGTCGGCTTCGATGGCGCGTTGAATGCATCATTTCTCGTTGGATCATCGAAATTAAGCAACGTCCAGCGAGGTGAAGACTTCGAATGCTGGCATTCCGGCCCAACCCAGGCTGGTGATTTAATTTGGGTAGCAAGCTTGAAAGTTTCCTGCGATTGAAGGGTAACACCCCCGTCGTGATACGACATATGACCATACTGTTGAAAGCGACGTTAAACCCAAATTAAAAATACAGTAGAACCTGGATAAAAGAGAAACCTTGATATAAGAAGTTTCCAGGTCCAATTTACCTATTTTAAGGAAAACTTGGATACAAGAGAAAAAATTCCTGCCCCGCTGGGAATCGAATCCAGGTCACCATGCGTACAATGCCTAGCGCGCTAACTCACTCTGCCACGGTGACTACTGATATGACCATGCAGTTGAAAGCGATGTTAAATTTTTGTTTAAAAAAAACGCTTGCATACGAGTCTGCAACCATTGGGACATTTTCATCTTTACTATTCAAGGTCCAAAACCCAACTGACCAAATTTCGTATTGTGCGCATGACACATACCTTCTCTCTTCTCTCCCTCTACAATTCAATACTTCGCCATTGTGCGCATGACACACACTTTCCCTCTTCTCTCCCTTTACAATTCAATATTTCGTTACATAATATCGTTACATAATATCGTTACATAATATCGTTACATAATTTCGTTACATAATTTCGTCACATAATTTTGGTTATGTGCCAGAGCAAAGACATGAAAATGTCAAAAACGCTTGCATACGAGTCTGCAACCATTGGGACATTTTCATCTTTACTATTCAAGGTCCAAAACCCAACTGACCAAATTTCGTATTGTGCGCATGACACATACCTTCTCTCTTCTCTCCCTCTACAATTCAATACTTCGCCATTGTGCGCATGACACACACTTTCCCTCTTCTCTCCCTTTACAATTCAATATTCGTACATAATATCGTTACATAATATCGTTACATAATATCGTTACATAATTTCGTTACATAATTTCGTCACATAATTTTGGTTATGTGCCAGAGCAAAGACATGAAAATGTCAAAAACGCTTGCATACGAGTCTGCAACCATTGGGACATTTTCATCTTTACTATTCAAGGTCCAAAACCCAACTGACCAAATTTCGTATTGTGCGCATGACACATACCTTCTCTCTTCTCTCCCTCTACAATTCAATACTTCGCCATTGTGCGCATGACACACACTTTCCCTCTTCTCTCCCTTTACAATTCAATATTTCGTTACATAATATCGTTACATAATATCGTTACATAATATCGTTACATAATTTCGTTACATAATTTCGTCACATAATTTTGGTTATGTGCCAGAGCAAAGACATGAAAATGTCAAAAACGCTTGCATACGAGTCTGCAACCATTGGGACATTTTCATCTTTACTATTCAAGGTCCAAAACCCAACTGACCAAATTTCGTATTGTGCGCATGACACATACCTTCTCTCTTCTCTCCCTCTACAATTCAATACTTCGCCATTGTGCGCATGACACACACTTTCCCTCTTCTCTCCCTTTACAATTCAATATTTCGTTACATAATTTCGTCACATAATTTTGGTTATGTGCCAGAGCAAAGACATGAAAATGTCAAAAATGCTCAAGTTGTGATGAAGAAACAAAATAATTGAACCAATGATTCTTTAATTTCAGACACGTGACTCTTTTCTGTACAAAACGATGCATTCACGTCTAGAGATTTGATTTCTTGAAGAAAAAAAAAACACATTTTGAAAATTTGTGGACATGACCCCTTTCTGAAATAAGAGGTTCATTTGTAAACGAACCTTACGCGTGACGTCATAGAAGAATCTGTTCTCAATCTGTGTACAGCACAGAAATATCCCAGCTGATATAACCTTAAAATATCGAATCCTTATCAGAAAATTTCCGATCTTTCCCGTGAAAAATTCGAAAGCGCATGTGAATGAACTTTACTGAACTAAAAGGTTTTCCCATTCCTAGAATTTTCCGTCGATATTTCACTTTAGTCATTTTACTTATTGTTTTGTGCAGTTTTAAGTCTTCTCCGTGGACTTTTCTCAAGTTTCGTGTCCATTTTCAATTGTTTCAAGTTGTCTGAGATCCCCTGATCGCAAAGGTCAGAGGACTCTTCTCTGGTTAGAGGTTGAACTCCTGTCGCCCCTATGGTTGCAGCGTACACCCCTAGTGATTCAGGGACCGACTCCGGCTAGACAGTATGCCGCAAAGCAGTAGGGACTTAACCCCGGAGAAGTCTAACCCTACGCTGGCCATTGAAGATGAGGATGATGTGAGTGTTGCTATGGAACTTTTCAAGTTCTTCTGTTATCATTTATCATATAGGTGGACATTTATTCTACTATGGTTTCTTAATTCAGTCGTTTAACTTAACAATCTTTGGTATTCTCAATAAATGTAGCATAAAATGACATGAAAATAAATAGCAATTATTTACAGCCACCTGCAATACCTAACAACAATTTCTGAACCTTTTTTTTAAAAACTTTAACAAAATATTTGGTGGGAATGATGTAAGAAAATGATATAGTCATGAAAATATGCATACATTTTTTAGGTCCATGGTGTATTTATCCACGGGCCTTTTCTGAACCATTTGGAAAATCAACTCATCAAATAATTGCCTTATCAAATTCCTTTCAAGTACACTCTTTTGATATTTATGTTTTAAATGTTTAATATTTATGTAAATTGCAGGAAGACGATGAAACATTAGGTGAAAGACTCTGGGGTTTAACCGAGATGTTCCCTGAGTCATTACGTAATGGAGTTCACACAACCACCAAGACTGTTCAATCTGGAGTTGTAGGTAAGATTGCAACCATGAATTAATTAATAATGGTAGACCTTATTTATACTGCACAGATTGAACATTAGTTTCCATTATTATGTAGTATGATTCTCAAAACGGAGAGAAAATGTGTCATTTGGAAAAATGCAAATTCACTTATACCTTGGTTATTATAATGTAGAATAAAGATACTTTGTTTATAATATTGCCAAAGTAGTACTGAAAAGTCCCCTTATTCTATCTGTCAAACAGGTCTTATGTTTGTATTTCATTAGTAAATGTACAGTTTAAATAGATATATTATGATTGATACTGCAATTTTTGCCTAAGAAGAGGTATATTTCACTTTTCCATATGTATTTAAGAAACTGATTCACCTGTAAAAAAATTATAAACACATATAAAAGTTCAATTTTTTGATAGCATTTACTATTTAGAAGCCAATTGTCAGTAAAGGTTCTGAAGGGCTAAGATAAATGGAATTTTGAGTGTTATTTACAGTTTGTTAAAGTAAGTATGACTCCTGAATACTTTATGTCATTGATTCTGGCTAGGTATACTTTTTAATTAGACAGATATTTTTTAAAAGGTCATTCATATTTATAGGTACATGTGTCAAGACAATTTGTCAAAAAAATTAAATGAATCATATCCATAATTACAGGACTGTACGCATTTGCCCGGGCTACCTCCTGGTTTCTAGCCACCTCTGCCTCTGTGGCTCTTTTACCCATCGTCTTTGAGTGTCAGAGATTTGAGGTACAGGAGATGACGAGGAATCAACAGAAACAGGTGAGATGGACCAAACATCTATTTGGCATTCATTTGGTTTGGCATCTATTAACCTGCAAACATGTCTCTTTAAATATGTATCAGTTTTCCCCATTTGAGTTATAATAACTAACTATTTCTTTGCAAATTGATGCTTCAAAGTTTTTGTTCATGGCTGTTGTCTTCTATGGAATGTAAAGTCCTTTTTTTTGCAAACCTAGTCTACCAGAAAAATCTTGTTTATTATGAAACAATTTCAAACTTACAGCAAAAATAATACACTAAGGTACAATATATTGTGTAATCATGGTGATTATTGTTTCAAAATTTCAGTCCCCTATAAATATCTATTTATTGTTATTCTGGATATCTGATCAGTGAGTGAGTCAACCTATCAGTGAAGTATAAGATATTATCAAGTAAGACCTTTTACAGAGATACTAAAATCAAACATCTTTTTATTAAATGTTATGATAGTAATAATTCTAATAAATGTGTCTTCATTTCAGATCCTATTGGGTACAGGTTCAAGTCTAGGCCCCGGCATGGCCATGATGCCCTCCCGATAGAGAATAAGAGCCCCTGTTGATGACCAAACATACATGAGTGAGAGAGGCAGTACTAGACATACAATAAAGAAAGAGATCAACTTGCAAAGTGACATCACTTGATCTGTTATTTTGATGAAGCTTTGTAACATTTCTAAAAAATTGACATGCATTTAGTGGGAGATAATTGTTTCTTGTCCACTTGATTACATCTATCCTGTAGGGTTCATAAGTTCATGACTTTGCTGTTCATGCTTTTAGATCTTTTAATTATTACTTGCCCTCTTGATTAGTTGCACATGATATGGTGCAATTATTGAGTTCACTCTAAAAATGTATTTCATCATGGCAATTTAATTTACTAACCTAAACACAATTTACACATGATGTGTTTCTGTCTCGTTCTATAGACTTGTATTTTGGATTCTGATGAATACTATGTATCATGTTGAGTAAATTTGTCAATTTGTTATTTTTCTGATTCACAATATATCAGACTTCTCCTTTTTGTATCAAATACACATTCAAGTCTTGGAGCTCTAGTTATTGAGTTTACTGCAGTATTTTTACTATCACAGTAGTTCATTTAAATGCATTTCCAGATCTTATTTACTTCCGAGAAATTTCTAATATTAGAAATCGGAAGTATTGTGTTTTTTTGTTATTCTTGGTTGATGCTGTCAAGTTATAATTCTTCAGTCTATTATATCAATGTGTTAAAAAGAGGTTGTTTAAGAGTAAAGTTATCCAACTTCAGAGCAAAAACATACAAAGAACAGAAAAAAATCAATTTAAATTTAATTTTAAATATAAAGGGTACCTACTGATTTTGTTTCCATTTGAAAGTAGTACCTCTGGAAAATGTGGTTATTTTTAGGAGAAAATTTTAAACATGAAAAAGAAAAAAAAAATGAAAGCACACATTGATTTTTCATCTTATTTTTTTTATTATTAATTATTATTATGTGTTATACAAGGGGCTGGAACATTTGAACACAGTAACTTGAGTGATGGCTACTCATCTCACCTAGACTTCACATGATGTATTTATTTTACTCAATTTTAGATTAGTTTTAGCTTTATGAATTATTAGTTGCTCACAAAGTTTCTGTTGGTAAAAAAGGGAATATAGAAATATTCTAGAAGTATTCTGTTGATCAAGACTAACTTTATATTTTGATCATTTTTCAAGCTATTAACAAAAATACTACTCTTCTAATGAAATAAAAAAAGTCCATGTTTTTTCTATTTTAAATCCTGTATTTTTGTATTTTCTTATTTACTATTAGACCACCTTGTGCCCAGGTGTATTAACAAACCTGCAAACATATCTCTTTTTTACTTCTATTGCCTATAAGGTATAGAAAGTATTGTTTTCGGTTGGTTTTTTTTTTCAAAACAACTAAACGCGTCAGAAGTTTTGAGATTATCATTTAAAGTGTATTTGTGACTATCTCGAGCCTATTTAGTAGGGGTCATTATTATCCATTTATTGAAGCATCTCCCTAACATTAAAGTCATTTATCATGGTGGTTTTATTTCATTTGCTGGAAACTGACAAACAAGATACCCACATTAACCTCAGCCTCACCAACATTTGTACCTGGGTTGGGATGCACATAGCCAGCATCACAAGGGTTCAAATTTGAATGGGTGGTTATTTATCAACTTTCTATATTAGTGTAGGGTTTTAAGTTCAACTGAGACTTGAGATTCTCTTTTTTATCAAGTTCAACCATAACAGAACCGTGGCGAAGTATGGGGAAAAAAGAAAGAAAAAGAACTGAAATTTTATCAAACAATAGCTCAATAGCTATGAGAAAATATTATTCAATTTATATTTATTATTCTATTTCATAACATCTCATTCTGTTCTAAGAGATTTTTTTTTACTAGAGATCCTGAATTTAACAAAGCTGATCTCTGATCGATTATTTTTAAGAAATTATTATTTTGGTTATAGAAAAAAGTCACCATTGTTTAACTGAGAATTAACATAATTGAATTCAATTACTTACCTTTAATTTTGATTTTAACTTTTTCAGGCACCGTGAATTTTGTTTTTTTTTACTTCCAGAATTTTGAGACTTCAGCAGGCACCATGAATTTTGATTTTTGTACATCAGGATTTTGAGAACTTTGCAGGCACCGTGAATTTTGTTTTTTGTACATCAGGAATTTTGAGACTTCAGCAGGCACCGTGAATTTTGTTTTTTGTACTTCCAGAATTTTGAGAACTTTCGCAGGCACCATGAATTTTGATTTTTGTACATCAGGAATTTTGAGAATTTTGTTTTTTATACTTTCAGAATTTTGAGACTTCAGCAGGCACCATGAATTTTGATTTTTTTTACATCAGAAATTTTGAGAACTTTTGCAGGCACCGTGAATTTTGTTTTTTTTTACTTCCAGAATTTTGAGACTTCAGCAGGCACCATGAAATTTGATTTTTGTACATCAGGAATTTTGAGAACTTTTGCAGGCACCGTGAATTTTGTTTTTTTTTACTTCCAGAATTTTGAGACTTCAGCAGGCACCATGAATTTTGATTTTTGTACATCAGGAATTTTGAGAACTTTTGCAGGCACCGTGAATTTTGTTTTTTTTTTACTTCCAGAATTTTGAGACTTCAGCAGGCACCATGAATTTTGATTTTTGTACATCAGGAATTTTGAGAACTTTTGCAGGCACCGTGAATTTTGTTTTTTGTACATCAGGAATTTTGAGAACTTTTGCAGCACCGTGAATTTTGTTTTTTTTACATCAGGAATTTTGAGAACTTTAGCAGGCACCGTGAATTTTGATTTTTTTACTTCCAGAATTTTGAGACTTCAGCAGGCACCATGAATTTTGATTTTTGTACATCAGGAATTTTGAGAACTTTTGCAGGCACCGTGAATTTCGTTTTTTTTTTACTTCCAGAATTTTGAGACTTCAGCAGGCACCATGAATTTTGATTTTTGTACATCAGGAATTTTGAGAACTTTTGTAGGCACCGTGAATTTTGTTTTTTTTTTTAACTTCCAGAATTTTGAGACTTCAGCAGGCACCATGAATTTTGATTTTTGTACATCAGGAATTTTGAGAACTTTTGCAGGCACCGTGAATTTTGTTTTTTTTTACATCAGGAATTTTGAGAACTCTAGCAGGCACCGTGAATTTTGATTTTTGTACTTCCAGAATTTTGAGACTTCAGCAGGCACCGTGAATTTTGAGAACTTTAGCAGGCACCGTGAATTTTGATTTTTGTACTTCAGGAATTTTGAGAACTTTTGCAGGCACCGTGAATTTTGTTTTTTGTACTTCCAGAATTTTGAGACTTCAGCAGGCACCATGAATTTTGATTTTTGTACATCAGGAATTTTGAGAACCTGAAAATAAAGGAACAGATAAATTTTAGAAGTATAACCTTTTCCCTTACCCTTTTCTAAATCTACTTGGGGTCGGCATTGGCCAACATCTTCCTCATGGTGGTTCAACCACTCCTACTTGTTTTAATGGCTGGATGCTCTTCCTAACGCCAACCCTGTTAAGGGCGTCAACAAAGATTTGTTATTGTCTTTTATTCTGACAGAGCTGATAACATATCCCGCGATACTAAAGAAAAGTTAACCAAAACATTTATCCTATAATGTTTTGGTTAACTTCTTTCAGTACTTTTTCATTGTGATTCAACTATGAAGTTGCATAGACGTAAAAATATAGGCGTCAGCAGATGAATTGTTAACGCAACGGAATCCTAACATGGAGATTTATATAGTTCGAGTATCGGGAATATTAAGAAGTTTGGGCTTGAGTAATTATCGTGACATCCATGTTAGGATTAACACAAATATGATAACTTTTTCTTGACTTCTTATATTTAAAATTACAGATGAAAAACTTATTTATGTAGGTACTTACATTTTAATTCTTGTTGGTTTTTGCTTAACTATAGCGATAGTTGAGAAATATATGGGTTAAAAAATGGTGACTTTTTATCATAAAATTTGAAATTTTTGTACAGATTAGTTTTAGGTAGAATTTTTCAGGATCCCTAAGAAAAAAATCTCGAAAACCAGATTCCCTCCCGGTCGGTCCTCCTTTCACAACAAAAAGTATTTTGTGTGGATTTTCTTCATGAGGTTAATGTCAGCAATCTTTTTAATGCTCATTTCTTTCTTTTCCTTCGTCTTTCACAAGGGATTCGGACTTCGTAGTAAGGTTTCTCTGGACATCTTCAATTGTTGAGAAAACTATAAAGTGAGAAAATAAATTAATTTTAGATTCACCAATTACCTATAATAGAATAGAATATAATATCTTGTTTGTACTGGCGCAATAAGACTGAAAATTTCATGGGTGAATTAAAAGTCCAAATATGGTACTTCTAAGGTATCAATAAGACTATTTGGTTTTTTACGTCCTGATTTTTGTTATTCAAGACGGGTCTTTTACGCTCCTTTTGCTGGGAATCGTACCAGCTTCTTCGCCCATCCTGGGTTGGGCTGCAAACGCCAGCCTGTAACGTGATCCGAGCGACCACATTATTTTGTTAGCAATTACTGTCCGACCCGGGATCGAAAGACCTGTGATCCACGGGCAGTGAGGACCGTTACACCACGAAGACTTCACGGAACCTTAACATAATATTTTTTACCTAAACTCGGGCGCGGTAGTAGGGTCGTGAAGGGGAATACCCGAGTTCCCGACCGTAAAACACATAGTAATTTTTCATTGTTTCTTGATTTTTTCGAGGTTTTGACCAAAATAATGGCAATAAAACTGCTGCTGAAATTAGAGAACTTTACTCAGGCGCTTTAAACATAGGGTGGAATTAATAGACAACATCAATAACTTGATTGAAGGTCGGTTTCCTATCTTAAAGTACCATCCGTGACTTGCGCCACAGAGGTATTACAAAAGTCTATTATCGCCTAATGTTGTATTATTATCATCCTATCTATTTTAATCACTGGAGTAGTCGCCTAAAAATAAAAAAAAATCCAATTTTACAAAGAAATACCTGACGCAGTGTCGAACCATCTTCAAGAACCATCCACACACCCCTGCATCATCGAAGTATGAATCATTCTCATTACCAATGCCTCTGGTTTGAATGGTGTGATTTTTCTGGGCGGATTACCTTTCGTTTGACTGGACCAATTTCTTGCTGGAAATTTTGAAATTTGGTAAGTGTACAGAAATTTTTGTTACAATGATTTTTTGTTTGCTGTTAATACTTTTATTTCTATTTATCAACTAGCCAATAGCTTGTTACTCGCAGTAGAAAAAATTGGACATGATGGCTGAAATTTTGGAATAAAATTCTTGTAAACTCTACTTTTCTAAATTTCATATCACAAGTGACAAGTAACATTTTTTTAAATCCATTAAAGAACACCTCTTTAGTAAAATGTTACATACATCCCCAAAGGCTGTTCTGGAGGAAAAGGTAGGTACGATGGATAGTATGTCTGTCTGATTGCCGATAATTTTTGGAAGGATGCTTCTTTAGAATGGGTTTAAGTCACTTTCAATATTGCATGGTCACCCTCCATTCGCCGAAAACTCACAAACCAGCTACTCAAATTAAACTCACCCAGTCTGAGTGGGGCCGGGAACGGGGGCGGCCGATGAGAAAATGTTTTGCAAGTGCTACCACATAAACCAGACTAAAATAGGATTTTAGAGTCACTCTCTCAGTTCCTAGCCGGGAATAGCCACAATCTAGTAGTCTCACTGGACTTTGTTTTTTTTTTTTTTTTTAAGTGGGTTTAACGTCGCTTTCAACTGCCATGGTCATATCACGACGGGGGTTTTACCCTCCATTCGCAGGAAACTCACAAACCTGCTACTCACATTGACCTCACCCAGCCTGAGTGGGGCGGGAAAAGCAGCGTCACGAGAATTAGAATTTGAATGGTCACCCATCCAAGTCTTAACCTCGCTGGATTCAACATGCCATCGACGCTGGCTGCACTCAGTTTACATAACATCAAAAACCTTTTTTTTTAATTTTAAGTACCTAACACATTTGGTCCTGCCCTTCATTAAATCTCTGTCCCATGAGAAGTTTTGAAGTGCTCACTACACTTGGTTTTAATCATCTCTTATTGAATGCAAATCTAGGCCTCCTTTGTTTAACTTCAGTGACAGAACGAGAACTGGTGTATTCAACGTGCTAACGATGCTGGCTAGGGCGGATGCTACAAAAAATTTGTAGCTTTATTTATAAGTTTTTACAATAATAGTATTTTTTTTACATATTTAAAACATATTCAGAAATTGGTCGATTTTTTTTCCTTGATCCTCTAATTCTCATTTCATGCTACAATTTGAATGAAATTTAGAAGTCATGTGCACAGTGGCTATAATATTTACTGAATGTTCACTCTCCGGAACCTCTGAATAGTGCATTGTGAAGAAGATTGGTAGTTGGGTCCCATAATGAAGCTATTACCTAAATAGGTCTAGGTAGATTAGCTCAGTGGTTAAGCTCTCGCTTGTAATGCGGAAGGTCCCCGATTTGATCGTCCGAGCAAACAAAAAAAATGTATTCAAAATTGGTTACAGTTGTTTGTAAGGCATACCTTCCGGTGCGCTCGTGTTGACTGAGTACCTAAATGGGAAGTATGTGTCACTTCTCGCACATCCGAGGGGAGGTATACTACGGGATGGGTAGGCTACAACACAGAGACCACAAGCGTTTACAGTAGCTCCTGTTTCATGGCTACGAAATAAAAAGGCTGTGAAACACTCATCTTTAAGAAGAAAAAAAAGTACCTATTTTGGATTTGAAACCTAATGAATAATCCATGATTATTTTACATTGTAGCAAAGAAGTTATTCTATTAGTATTAGACCGGGGTTCCACTGAATGCAAGATTTTTTTTTTTCATTTCAATTTTTTATTTGAAATGTTGCAAAGCGTGTGGCATTAGATCTCATTGATTCTAATAAAGAAAAAGGTGAAGCATCAAAATTTGCGAAACAAAATGTTTCGAAAAAACATGTATGTATTAAGTACAATTCGGCCATGCCTCATCGCGACTCAGGCCTGGCTACAACGGCGGTTATTGTGTTTAAGTTATTGATTAATCTGTTCATTAGCCCTAGAAAATTACCAATGGATGGGGCACGTTCTACGAATTTGAACTTTTTTTATGAAGTTCAGCATCGTTTGAAATGGTCGAGATAAAGGGAAAAGAGGGGAAGTTTCAGTTCGTTTTGTTCAGAAGTAAACAGATGCTATCTTCTCAACAATCAGTTTATCATCAAAAACTCAAATAAACAAAAACATAAATTTGCTGTTTTTGGAAATGGAAAACTGAATTTTCCTCAATTATTTGCTGAAAATTCATGAATATATTTCATATTTTACCATAAACCAACGATAAATTTCGCCCAGAAATAATGGGTTTGTTCGGAAAAACGCACGAAAGAGATCCCAAGGAGCAGGTACGTCTTATTCCGACACTCCCTCCACTTTTACAGTAGGTCTTCAAGTGTTTTCCTTCTCAAGATTATAGGATGTTACTATCTACTATTGATAAGAATCACTTGCACTGTGAAATATATTTCATGGTCTGGTGAAACTAATCTCTTCAAGCTTGATTATTCACAAGGATGACTTATTTAGGTATTTTTCTTCACAGAATAGATAATTTGCTCAGTTGTTGTAATTTTATATTAATGTTTTTTCTTTCTTCAACACTAATGAGGGGGTGTTTTTTCTGTATTTATTATCCACCATATCTTGTTAAACTCTTAACCAATACCTAGCATTGGATACAAATAAAGTAGTAGAATAGAAACACATATCTATTTTATAGAGTGGTACTGTTTGAAAAATACTATAAAGTCTTGAGCATACTTTCCTGCCAGGTATTTTCTTCTCTATGACCCATCTACCTTTTGAATTGGTGCATATTGTGCAAATAAATTATAGTGGTTTTTATAATTGAACAAAGAGCCTGAACAACACCAAGCGGTGAGCTCTGGTCAAGCAAAATTTGAATAATTAAAAAAAGTGATTTTTGGGACTCTGGTTTATTTATATTAAAGATATTGGTGTTTGTTTACATTTTGCATTTGAAATTATCCACTTCTTCTTCTTGCCAAACCAAAAGCTATGACTGAGCAAACGGGCCGGTCCACTCCAGTCAGGATTTTTTGGTCTGGTAAAAAAAAAGTGAATTTCAGTGAACAGGTCAGCTCCGGTTTGCTTCATTAAAAAAAACCACTTTTAGATGCTGTTCTTTTCCCCCTCCCTTACATAGACACACAACAAAGATACCTAGGTGTTTGAGGAACTCCCATTAAGGAATTTAATTTATGTATTTTGGGAGAGTAAAAAAGAGAAAGATCATAAAAAACAATTATGTAGTAAACTTTCTCCATCTCAATAATGACAAAATTGTTTCCTCTTGCAGGTGAATGATTGGTGCCACAAAATAAGGAAAGAAGGATACCAACTTGACCGTCAAATAAGAGGTAAGATTTTTGCACAGGGAGAATAACTAAAATAAGTCTACTGTAAAATAAAACGATGCCATTTTGGGTGTACAATTTTGACCAACAGATGAACCGTTTTAATCCACACATATAATTTAACATGCTGTGAATTCTAACAAGTAAAATATCTTACTGATTGGTATGCTGTATATTTTTAGCAATAAGTAAAAATTCTGACAGCATCTTTTTTTTTATTATTCTTTAAAAATAACACATGGTTTCTCTCTCTCCCATTAAGAATTTCAAACATTTAATCAAATACTAGATTTAAATCCCAGTGAGACTTCCAGTCTTGAGCTGACAGTCTACATTAAGAACTTTATAACTGTTAGTATTTATAACTTTTAGTATTCTAGTTGTAAAAATAAAGTATTTTTCTTAGAAAAAAAAATACATAAATCTACCTTTGTTTCTCTACAATTCACAACATCTAATCACTTGTCATCACAAGAACTTAAGATTTTGTCTTAAGGGGAGTTTATGTTTAGAAATGAATTTAAATCATGGTTAAATAAATATATTTTGTTAATTTTTCATTTTAGCCATTGAGAGAGAAGAAGATAAAGTGAAAAAAGCGTTAAAAGAAGCTGCTAAGAAAGGGGACAAAGATGTGTGTGTAACATTAGCAAAAGAAATTATAAATGCCAGAAAACACATCACAAAAATACACACATCAAAGGCTCACCTAAATTCAATACAACTCCAGATGAAAAATCAACTATGTAAGTATAACTATTGACTAATGGTGTATCTATATTATTTTTTACATGATGGTTTATTTTATGAAAATTAAGATCTTGGGTCCAAAATAAATTCTATAGATCAACTGATTTGAACCAGCACCATACTGTTTATCAGTATGTTATCAGTCAGTTGTTTGTCAGCCCTTTACAACCTACCAAAAATCTTTAATGATTTTCACTTCAGCCCTCCTACGTGTATCTGGGTCTATCCAGAAGAGCACAGAAGTGATGCAAGCCATGCAGCGTCTAGTCAATGTACCTGAAGTAGCAGCAACCATGCGAGAGATGTCTAAGGAAATGATGAGAGCTGGTATCATGGAGGAGATGATAGAGGAGACGATGGAGTCTATAGAGCCAGACATGGATGATATGGAGGAGCAAGCACAGGAAGAGATTGATAAAGTAAGTGAAATGAAATTGAGAAAAAGAAGAAAAACACTTGTCTTCACTCGACAGAAATTATAAATATGAACAGTTATAATTATTAAGGAAACAAGTATAAAAGTTCACAGAGTCGACATGTTTCGCCTACTCCTGTAGGCATTTTCAAGACAACTGAAAAACTACATTTGAAAAAATCGCGCGTTGCTTCTTGGAGCTCTTAAGAAAGGTATACACTATTCACTATACGAATTTGACTAGAAAAATTTTTTGGACTAGAAATGGGAAGGTTAGTTTACAAGGGTAGGATTAGTTGGAATTTGTCATTGCATTCCACTTGTGTGTTGAAGACTTTTTTATTTTCTCTAAGAGCTTTCCTGATATGGTAGGTTTCACGTATGCCAAGTTTAAAATAATTACTAGGTGAACAATTGAGGACCCGAACTTCACACAGACTGGTAGGAATATTATTTTCACACATATATTGGGCAAACCCACTTTTTTCTGGGTGGTTGTTACGAACCGAGCTGAAATGCTCTTTTATTCTAGTGTTGATAGCTCTGGAGGTTTTTCCTATGTATACTCCATGTTCAGGTACTGTAATTTGGTAAATTCCAGATTTATTTAAAGGGGGGATCTGGTCTTTGTTATTATACAGGATATTTTTTAAATTATTATTATTATAAAAGGCTATTTTTAAGTTATCTCTTTTCTCAATAGTTTGGGCAATTTTGTACGAGGTTTTCCCCGTAAACAGTATTGATCTCCATTTTTGGTTGTGAGAGGGGGTTATGTCAACAGGGTGATAGAGATATTGTTTGTTAATAAACTTTTTAAGTTGAACAACTAATAGTTTGTCAATAGTTACTTTTTCATATCCATTATTAAAAGCTATATGATAGATTACATTAATTTCTTCTCTAAATTTTGTGCTAGACATGGGAATTTCTAGTAATCTAGTGAAAAGGGCATTGAAAGCTGCCATTTTGTGTTTATGTGGGTGGTTAGAATCAGCAGGAATACAGATATCAGTGGTGGAGGGTTTCCGATAAACGGAAAATTCTAGGTTTCTGGTATTTACATTTAAAAGGATTGTTAAATCTAGAAAATTTAGGCAGTCACCCCCAATTTCAAGTTCAAATTTGATATTGTCTCTAAGCAGGTTTAAATATTGAAGGAAATCATTAAGAGCTCCAAGAAGCAACGCGCGATTTTTTCAAATGTAGTTTTTCAGTTGTCTTGAAAATGCCTACAGGAGTAGGCGAAACATGTCGACTCTGTGAACTTTTATACTTGTTTCCTTAATAATTATAACTGTTCATATTTATAATTTCTGTCGAGTGAAGACAAGTGTTTTTCTTCTTTTTCTCAATTATGACGTTACTTGACAAAGTATCCCTCCTGCAAAAATATAAAAAAATATATGAAATGAAATTGATAAAATATAGCACAACATTAGATACCTACCTCAGTTTGAACACTATTACAGTACTGCAGGGATAAATTTAAATAAAATTCAAAAAAATAATTAAGAACCCTTCTGCATCTTTTAAATTATATCGAGTAAAAAAAAAAATTCTTTTCCTGTGTTCATTAAATGTCAAATACAAAGAAGCCTTTTCCTTGACATATTTGCCCTTAGTGTGAATCAAAGCCTACATACAGGATCTGACAGATTTCAACTGATATCTTGAATATTGTTATGATAACACTCTATCCTCTTAGAGAAGTAGGTTGACAATTTTCAATTTTTTGTTTGCTTTAGTCAAATTTAATTATTCAACCTCACCCTCAGGTTCTGTGGGAGTTAACAGCAGGAGCATTGGGTAAGGTGCCAGCTGTGGTTACCGACACACCCTCCTCTTCCAAACAAAAACAAGAGGAAGCAGTGGGCGATCTCGAGGAAGATGACCAGGACGAGCTAGAGGACATGAAAAGTCGACTGGAAGCTTTGCGGAGCTAGAGGAAGCAAGTTTGTAAAGACTAGAAAAGAAGCGGACTTGTGAAATCTGTCTTTCTGAAATCTCTGATTGTTGCAAGAAGGTATATGGAGAGTTCACTCTTGTTGGTTATTTTTATCTTCTGGTTCTTTCTATTGTTTTTCAATACCTTGTAAGAGAACACAGCAGTATTATTATTTTTTCATTCAAAACTGTAGATCTAACAACTTCAAAAATTCAATTTGTGTCGAATGTTCAGAGTGAAAAATACAAAAAAGGTTTGATTTTTATCACAGCAGAACCCAGACTGGGTAATTATAATGTGGGTAGCTGATGTAGCTCCCAGTATGTGGAGGGTTTAACCCCATCCTATAAAGACTTTACCCAAATGAAATCATTGGTTATGGAAGCCTAGATATTCTCGACTAAATTGTCAATACAAATACTTCCACCTACATGATATTAGTAAGTATTTTCATCTCTCTTACAATTCATTATCATTTTAGCCTCCTTGTATATTCAGTGCTGGAAATACCATGATCACTCTGATGATCATGATCCTGATGAAAAGAAAGATTCAATTCAGAGAAAGAGAAGTAGAGTGAATTAATAATGAGTGATTTTATAAGAACAAAGATTTGTTAAAATAAAAAAAAAACATGAATTTGTTCAAAAAAAGCAGAATTTTTTTAAAGATAATACTTAGTTTACTTATAATTCACCTTATCACTTTAGTGTGCTAGCTTTTTTGCTTAACATTTTAACAAGAAAGTGTACTTATTTTAATATCTTATCTGTGTAAGTTTAATGTAGTTAGATCAAAGATTTTTTTTAATATTTGCTTGGCAGCTGAAAGTTGATTGCTAAAAGTGGAATTTCGCATGAGACTAATGTTTGTTGAACGATAATTTTATTATTGTTCTTCTTCTATGTCCAGAGTGAATATTTTCTACTAGGAAAAAAATTATTTGTGTTT
Organism: Bactericera cockerelli; assembly: GCA_024516035.1. Classification (NCBI taxonomy): domain Eukaryota; kingdom Metazoa; phylum Arthropoda; class Insecta; order Hemiptera; family Triozidae; genus Bactericera; species Bactericera cockerelli. Next base: position 15,282,256 of record CM044964.1, on the reverse strand, counting down.
TGACTAGGACTCATGATGTCATGTGGCTAGGACGCGTGAGCGCGCGATTAGCTCAGTGGTTAAGCACTCTCTTGCCATGCGGATGGTCCCGGTATCGATCCCCCGTGCCGACAAAAAATTGTATTCTTAATTTGGTTATAGTAATTTGTGGGATACCTTCCGGTGCGCCCGTGTTGACCCAGCACCTAAATCCCCCGTGCCGACAAAAATTTGTATTCTTAATTTGGTTACAATTGCTTGTAAGGGAGACCTTCCGATGCGCTCGTGTTGACCCAGCATCTAATTGGGAAGTATTGTGTCACTTCTCGCCCATCAGAGGGGAGGCATACTACGGTATGGGCAGGCTACAACACAGACCACAAGCGTCTACAGTAGCTCCTGTTTCATGGCTACGAAATAAAGACGGCTTTGAAACACTCATCTTTAGAAAAAAAAAAAGTAGCAACTGCACCTTGTTCAACTTGCACCATGCACTTTAAATTTACTAAAACAGAAATGCCCTGAAAGTGTTGAATTGAGAAAAATTATTTACTTACTAATTACATTTGTACATGAAAAGCTTTTAAGAAAGCTTTCTCCTAGACAGATACCCACAGTTTTAATTTTGAGATGGGCAAGGACTCTGGGTATTATATAAAATAGACCTCTCTATAAATGTAAAAAAATGGAAAACTAAAGGGAAAAAAATAAAAAGTTTTTTCCTGTTCTTGAATTTCTAAGGTTCTTTTCTGTTCTGGAAGACGTGAGATTCAATCCTTTCAGCATGGCTTGCGCTGCGCTACTGCAAGGAGAGTGTGGAATCTTATTTCCTACTCCTTACTCCCCAACCTCGGTAGGTTGATCGATACGGCGGCGGACTTGTAACCTGCAGGTCGGTGGTTCAAGTCCCAAATACGGTAAAAAAATATCTGTGTGAGGTAGGATATATGTGACATCACGATTGTGATTAACACAAATATATGATAACTCATAACTTGCTCCCCGCCTTTTGTTTTATGATTAAATTATTTATGTAACACTGTAGTTTATTTGTGCTGTAATAATTATTGTAACTTATTTATGTATACTAAACTCATCTCAAAGGAATAAATATTTTTTATTTAAAAAAATATAAAAATTATGTGTTTTTATTCAAACTGAATCGTCCCATTGGGTTGTTTAATAATCTATTCTTGTGTGTTTGGAAGGAATCTTCTAAATCTGTGCTGGAAATTTTTATCCAAAAGTCAGTCAAAAAGGATAAAACTCGGTGTTTATAATAATACTCTTTAGTGGAAGGTAACCACCAGGCGATGTTAATGCTCAAAGCATTTTCTACCACCTAACCCTTTAGAGTCTTACTATTATGTGGTCACAAACTCAAATTAATGAGGAAAAATTCATGCACTGGGTGGTATTCGAACCAACGGATCCCTACGCTACCTGGATTACCAGACTAGCGCGTTAACCACTTTACTAGGTTTTCGTCAAAATGTTTGTACTATCTCCTAGTTCTAGTTCGTTTCATTTTTTTTTTTTTTTTTTTTTAGAAGAAAACGAACCCTTGCAAAAACTGAAGAAGCAGTAAAAGAAAAAAAGAAAAAAATGTTTTAATCATTGAATACAAAATCTACAATGAATGTATTTACAAAATATTTTGAAGAAAAACAACTGATTTTGAATTAAAATACAAGTACATTCTACTTATTCTACATACTATTATCTATCAAAAACAAAAAGCATTATTAGTTTTGTTAGAATTTACATACACATATCATTTATTATATGTCAGTAAAATTCATGTTGTAGTCGTAAATTTCATAAATACATTATACATATTTACCATATATTATCCTTTGAAAAACTCATAATAATACATAATACCTTATTATGTAATACATACGTACATTATGTACAATTGCACATTGCAGTTTATATGAAAATATCCTATAATAATAAAAACTTACTAAAATATATGTATAATTGTATATACAGTTTTACACCTCAGAAAAAATTGAAGGAGGATGTAATAATAATAATAATAATAATAAATTTATTTGGTTTTCAATAATCATCATTCTTAAAAGTTCCGCTAAGTACATTTGTACTTTTCGGGAGCTTCGATGTTCATTTTCTTGTTTACTTTTTGATTATCATTTTGATCTTAAATTTCGTTGTTGTTCAATAAATACTTTTTTATTTCTCTTTTCATTTTGTTCTCATCTTCTATTTGTTTCATCTCGTTTGGTAAGTTGTTTAAAATTGTAGTACTCTTATTGGTGAAGATGACTGACTGGCAGTTTAAAAAAAAATCTGGTCGAGGGAAAAATGGTTGTGTTTAGGTACTTACTTACTTTCCGTGTTCTAGTAAGAGAAAGGGTAGGTACTAGAGTATGATACTTTGTTTGAAGCAGTTCAAAACACAGACTGGTGGAGTGAGAATAGTAAGATACTTCATTTCAACCCGTCAAACTACAAGCTGATATATTTTTTTTTAAATTTGGCCTTAAAGATAAACAAATAAAACTTGAGTACTTGAGTTTAAAATAGCATACTACATTGAGGCAGCCGGACATCTAGAACACTGGCTGGTACATTGAGGCAGCCGGACATCTAGAACACCGGCTGGTACATTGAGGCAGCCGGACACATCTAGAACACCGGCTGGTACATTGAGGCAGCCGGACACATCTAGAACACCGGCTGGTACATTGAGACAGCCAGACATCTAGAACACTGGCTGGTACATTGAGGCAGCCGGACATCTAGAACACTGGCTGGTACATTGAGGCAGCCGGACACATCTAGAACACCGGCTGGTACATTGAGACAGCCAGACATCTAGAACACTGGCTGGTACATTGAGGCAGCCGGACATCTAGAACACTGGCTGGTACATTGAGGCAGCCGGACACATCTAGAACACCGGCTGGTACATTGAGACAGCCAGACATCTAGAACAACTGGCTGGTACATTGAGACAGCCGGACACATCTAGAACACCGGCTGGTACATTGAGACAGCCGGACACATCTAGAACACCGGCTGGTACATTGAGACAGCCGGACACATCTAGAACACCGGCTGGTACATTGAGACAGCCGGACACATCTAGAACACCGGCTGGTACATTGAGACAGCCGGACACATCTAGAACACCGGCTGGTACAGCACTATCCGGCCGTTGAGGCAGCCGGACACATCTAGAACACCGGCTGGTACAGCACTATCCGGCCGTTGAGGCAGCCGGACACAAGCTGATTGTGCCGGGGCGAGAACTTGCAGCTGAGCACGATGTCCGAGTGGTTGCTGGAGGAGGTGAGCTCGAAGAGTTGCGCGGGCAGCTGATGAGACCCGTCGTGGGTGACGCACGAGGCCATGTGGGCGCAGTCCTCGTTGAAAGAGAAGAGACGCACGCCTGAGACAGGATTAATAATAATAATAATAATAATAAGTTTCGCCTCTCTAATTCACTTCCGGGCCGCCCCTACGCCCCTCTCCGGACATGACTTTCATCTCGCCCTGCGCCCGCCCTCTCACTGACGAAACAGAAATCACTTCAATTGCATCATATTATTATGTGTCATTATCTCATTATAAATAAATTTAATAAATCGGTATTTTCTGTCGTCTCTTTGTTAATAGAGAACATTTTTGTCCTATAGTAAGTAATAATAACAATATCGCCTTATTTATACTGCCCCATTAGGACTATTAAAGTCCCATTATTCCAGCAGTAAGCCCAAGACATATTATTATGTGGTAAAAATCCCAAATGGGAGGATAACATGTCATGTCCCGGCTGGGTTTCGAACTCACGACCTCTGGAATTTTTGGATTCATAGAGTGCCGCCTTTACCACTGAGCTACCGATTAAGAACCACAATATTTTATTTTTTTAATGGAAAAAATACGTAAACTAACACAAAAGGACTCCGCACAACCATTAAACATAAATCCCCTATCATCAAAGCCATGTCCTTATTGAATGAAGCAAATCAGTAATGATTGTTCTCTCACGTCACTTATTGCTGTTATTTAGTGACACACAATATCTTGTGTGAATCGGGTAACAGTGTAGACGTTAGTAAAAAAAAAAAATTAAGACAAAAGTGGTTCCTGTAGATTAAGATAAAATTTGGTCTATTAATCCTTTACTTAGTGTGTCAAGTCTCTATCTTCAGCTGTTAAAAAGATAAAATCCAGGGGCAAGGACTCTGAATGTTACAGACCTCTCTTTAAATAAATATTCACAAAAAAAAAGATAAAATCCGTCTCCGGACTTTTCTTTCACTCTGTATAACTAACACATACTCGTCGTACATGTACCAGTATGAAATTATAATGAAAATAAATTGAACATGAATAGACATTTACATAAAGAAAGTTTTTAGTTGTTACTCCGATTATCATAAAAAACAAGACCTCCTTCAAACTTATATCTCGGATTTCATGTGTAAAAAAAAATCATATCTGTCGAGATTTGAACTAAAAAAATATCATTTGTCCCTGCCTGCAAACCGACTGCGCTGTCCACTTACCTACGGCGAATAATGAACTTACCGAAAGAGAAAGGCGAGCAGATGAGTCGTCCGTGGAATAATGAACTTACCGAAAGAGAAAGGCGAGCAGATGAGTCGCCCGGGGAATAATAATTAGCTTCTTTTTTATATTATAATAATAATAATGCTTTTTCTTTGTGTTATTATGTCACAATTTTAGTGGGTAGCGCAGAATCATAGGACTTTACCACTTTAATTTACAATATCTTGTATTATTTTTTTGCCTAAGATTCTGCCACTGGTCGCTGCTTCACATTAAAGCAGCTACTCATTTTTCCTCACGAGGTATGAGTGGACCCTGAACATCCAAGTACAGAGCAGAAAAAATCCTCCCCCGCTGGGAATCGAACCCAGGTCACCATGTGTGCAATGCCTAGCGCGCTAACTCGCTCTGCCACAGTGACTACTTTTTTTTATATATTATTATTGAAATATCTAGATAGGGAACTCCAAGGGTTGGGTGGAAGAGATTGCCATAGGCAATAACCCCGCCCTTTAGTTAGGACATATGTTTTCAAATATTTTCTATTCTTTTTCATTTTTATTGTAAATATTGTTTTTTTTTTCATTTTTTCACTGTTAAAATTATTATTTATATGTACATAATGTCCTTTTGTATCTAAGTTTGTGTTTGTGTCTGTAGAAGAAAGAAAAAAATCTTATCTTATATTTTGTTAATATTGTAAAATGGTTATGTACTGTAAAATATACAATACCTAACGGTATTTATTATTATTTTTATTTAAAGAATTATATAATAATAATAATAACTTACCGAAAGAGAAAGGCGAGCATATGAGTCGTCCGTCCGAGGAGAAGCACAGCTCCTTGATGTACCCCCTCCCCACATTCAACTCCTCCACATAGTGGGTGAGGCGGGGCCTGTTCTGAACGAAGGACTTGCGGAGGAGGGGCTTCCTGGTGGCTTTGTTGGGGTTGGGCTTGGGGTCATAGGTGCGAAACCCAGCCGGGACATGACAAGTTATCTTCCCATTTGGGATTTTTACCACATAATAATATGTCTTGGGCTTACTGCTGGAATAATGGGACTTAAATAGTCCTTATCGGGCAGTATAAATAAGGCGATATTATTATTATTATTATTATTATATTATTATTATATCTGTCCTTGCGTGCAAACCGACTGCGCTGTCCACTTACCTACGGCGAATAATGAACTTACCGAAAGAGAAAGGCGAGCAGATGAGTCGTCCGGGGAATAATGAACTTACCGAAAGAGAATAATGAACTTACCGAAAGAGAATAATGAACTTACCGAAAGATAATAATGAACTTACCGAAAGAGAATAATGAACTTACCGAAAGATAATAATGAACTTACCGAAAGAGAATAATGAACTTACCGAAAGAGAATAATGAACTTACCGAAAGATAATAATGAACTTACCGAAAGAGAATAATGAACTTACCGAAAGATAATAATGAACTTACCGAAAGAGAATAATGAACTTACCGAAAGAGAATAATGAACTTACCGAAAGAGAATAATGAACTTACCGAAAGAGAATAATGAACTTACCGAAAGAGAAGGGCGAGCATATGAGTCGTCCGTCCGAGGAGAAGCACAGCTCCTTGATGTACCCCCGGCCCACATTCAACTCCTCCACATAGTGGGTGAGGCGGGGCCTGTTCTGCACGAAGGACTTGCGGAGGAGGGGCTTCCTGCTGGCTTTGTTGGTGTTGGGCTTGGGGGTGCGTGCCTGGTGCGTGCTCGCTGTGGAACTGGCGGGGGTGTTGTTGTTGACGAGTTGTTGCCTCGATCCGTGACGACAAACACCTGGCAAAGAGGAAGGGATGGGGACAGGGATAGAAACTTTGGTTTTTCAATTATCTAACTATTTTCATTATATCGCCTTATTTATACTGCCGGATTAGGACTATTAGAGTCCCATTATTCCAGCAGTAAGCTCAAGACATATTATTATGTGGTAAAAATCCCAATTGGGAGGATAACTTGTCATGTCCCGGCTAGGTTTCGAACCCACGACCTCTGGAGTCTTTGGATTCACAGAGTGCCGCCTTTACTACTGAGCCGCCTTTTGGCCCACTGCCAATCTTCAAAAAAAAAAAACTATTACTGCTCATATTGACCTAGGGAACCCATCACGGACCATCTGGTTCTAAGATCTAAGGCTCACGGGAGTGCGTCAGACCCAGTTCCGGCCTACGCACGCAGTGTGTAATTGTGTATATCACACGAAACAATAGTTTTACTATTCTCATTTGAGGGAACAATACTGCAGGGAAAAACTAATCCATAAAAAAAGACAGTAATTTTTTAACAAATACTTTTTTTATGCAGCGGTAGTACTAAACAGTCCCGTTTTTTCTAGCAGTTTAAACAAAGTCTTATTTATTGGTTAAAAATATTGAAATAGTAAAGGTAAATTACTTTTATATACTATTAGTTCCAGCTACTTACAAATCTTCTTTATATTATTCATGCAATGACTAAAACTGTTTTTTTCCCACAAACCTGCTACCCACAATAACCTCACCCAGCCTGGGTTGGGCCGGATTGTTTAAAACTACGTGTAACATTTGACTAAAAACCAATAATGTATACGTATGATAATTTCAGGCTGGGTGAGGTAAATGTGGCTAGCTGGTTTGAGAGTTCTCATCGAATAGAGGATAAAACCTCCGTCTCGACTGACCTAGATATTGAGACGCAAAGTAAAAAGAAGAATAATTAGGACATATATTATGTATATATTATTAGGACATATATTATGTATATATTTTTTTTTTTTTTTTTTTTCTTCTATTATATTGTATTTTAATTTGTAATTATTTGTATTGTATAATATAATATGTCCTATTAATAAAGTGTAAATACATAAATAAGAAATAATGCCACACCTGTTCGTTGGATCTAGAATTGGTGAACCGGAACACGACCCGACTGCCCTCTGTTTCACTGGCCCCACCCTCCCCAGTCTGCCCCGCCCCCTGAGCTGTTTCACTGGGCCGGCGCGGTGTTTCATCGTCCGACATGGCGTGGACATCATCCGACGCGGCGCCTCCTGAGTTGCTTTCTGTTTCTTCCGAGTCCCTTTCCTCGGGGTCCTCGCTCGAGCCTTGGTTAGGGAGCCCTGCGATGAAACGGTTGATAATATTGATAGACACTTAGGGCAGAGTAGCTTGATCGATAAGGCGACGGACTTGTAATCTGGAGGTCGGTGGTTCAAGTCCCGGTTGCAGCGTAAATTTAGTAAAGCGAGTTTGAGTAGTTGTGACATCACGAAAGTGATCAACACAAATATGATATGATGAACTTAGGGCAGAATATTTTTTTTTTTTTTTTCAATAGACGTTTTTGTAACAATTAAGACGGAATAATAGACGTTTTTGTAATACCTCTGTTGCGCTAAGTCTCGATTTGCGTACTGTCTTTGATGGAGAAAAACAATACCAAGTCATGACACTCATGACTCAAGTTCTCGATTTTGTCTCTTAATTTCGCACCCATTTATACAGTCGAACCTGGATAGACGAGAACTGGATACTGGATATAAGAGAACAATTTCCAGATCCAATTTACCATTCTGTAAGGGAAAATGACCTCTTTATAAGAGAAACCTGATAAAAGAGAGGAAAAGTCTCCGGTCCCTTGAATTCTCTAATATTCAGGTTCGACTGTATAGCACTATTAGAACATGAGTATATCATTATCCCGGCGGTTGTTTTGGTACCATTATCAGTGTGGACAGTCAAAGATATGTGAGGAAATTTTCATTCATTAGGTGGGATTCAAATATAAATTGAAATGCTATTTTTTGGAAATCGGGCTAGCCACCAAATGAAATTATTTTTAAAAATATAAAAATCGTAGATGTTTGATCATTAGGGAAAGATTTTGTTTTTCCAAGTTGAAGTCACTCTGAAGCTAAGATTAAATTTAAGATTATACAAAATGTAAGGTGTAAAGTAGACTGAGGTACCTATGTTTTACTACCTACAGTTATTATTGTTATTGAATATTCAATTTTAACTGTTATAAATTAGTTACTAATTAGTTCCATTGTATTTTTTTTAAAGCTTTAATGCCAACATCACAATTGTAACAATTATTTTATAATTAAATACAAATAAATTTTACTACTACTACTACTACTACCTACAGTTATTATATGTTTTATGAAAGAACAGGACAAAAGTTTGGTAGATTTGGTGTGGAGGACTCACCTGAGGACATTCGGATGATCCTCACCAGGTCTTGGTCGTACTCCTGCTGGTGCATGTGGCGGAACACCGCGCCGTTACCACCCTGAATACTCCTTGCTTCTCGTAGCACCTGGGACATAATTAATAATATTATTATTTTTTTTACATGAACGGGGGTTCTATTATACATATTCACTTAGCATATATTAAAAACTAAAATCCTATCTCACTTAACTGGTTAATATAATAGCTTTAATAATATAACTGGTTAATATAATAATAATATAGCTTTATTTATACTGCCCGATTAGGACTATTAAGTCCCATTTTTCCAGCAGTAAGCCCAAGACGTGTTTTATTATGTGCTAAAAATCCCTGGGAGGATAACTTGTAATGTAACTACCGGCTGGGTTTCGAACCTGCGACCTCTTGAACCTCTGGATTCACACAGTGCCACTTTTATCACTGAGCTACTGGGACAGACGAATTAGGATAAGTCGGAGTTTCAACCAATCACAGCGTACTGTAGACCGACTAGAAGGATAGTATGGCTTATTTTCTTATAATTTGCTCCTTGACTTTAATCCTGTTTTATTATAATTTGGCCCTAAATCCAGGAGTCTTCAATTTGATTTCCCACTGAGCACAACCTTTTATTTCGAAACGTTTTGTAGCATTTTGTGTTGAATTTTGATTGGGAAGTACTGCAAAGCGTTTGTTTCAGTCAGTGGCATTTGATCTCATTTGATTAGGAAAAGCGGAGCACGAAACGGTGAGAAGCGTTTGGAGACAAAATGTTGAATTCAGTGAGATCCCGGCTGTAATTATGAATACCTAAACTAAAAATAACATAAAAAATAACATAAAATTTCGACCATGATTTCTCACATTATACCTACTTTCTGAAAAGTTGAAATTGGTAACACAATACACAATATTTTATTAATTTAAAAGTATTCACCGTTGGCCGATCGGAGTAGCGCACTAGATTAACAGGTTTACACGCAGGTGGCTCAGGTTCGAATCCCGACTAGGTAAAAAAAATCTACTCTTCAATTTTGTTGCAAAGAATTGCAGGACAAAATGTCGCGAAATGTTTCGGAACAAGTTATTGCGCTCAGTGGGAAACAGGAAACAGGCTTCAAGGGTGCGAGTATCAATTAATTATTATTTAAATAAAACAGGGTGATAAGTGATAAATCACCAATCAACAGATTGATAAACGCACCCCATCACACCGATTGAACTGATGGAGAAATAATCGCGACCGACGCATGCGCATTTATGTTAGTTTAAAAATCCACCGTGACAAACGTTAAAATATTTTAAAACTAGCCACTGATAAGACAGACAACGCGACGCTTGATAACATTGTTTGTCACTAAACAAAACAGTTAAACGTTATGAGTTTAAAAAACAGGACTGGATGATAGGATGGGAACTGGAAGTTATAAAAGTCCTGGAAGCCATGTAATATTACATCAAACAATATAATATCCAGCATGGATCTATAACTTCAAGCTCCTGAAATGAAGAATTCAGACAAGATGCAGACATCATTAATAACTGTTCAAATACTTCAACTTGTGAGTTTTATGCTATTCTCCTTAATATCTGTCCTGCTAAGTTACTTCTTCAACAATATCCAACCTAATCCATACATTGATGAGATATTTCATATCCCACAAGCTGTCAAATTTTGCAAAGGGTATTTCTTTGAGTGGGACCAGAAGATAACAACTTTACCTGGGCTCTACCTATTCTCCATAGGAATATTCAAACCTATTGGTTTCCTATTGAAGTATGACATTTGCACTGTCACTATTCTCCGATCAACTAACCTGATCTGTGCGATCTTTAACTTTTATCTGATATTTGAAATTCTGAAAATAAAAAACATTCCAAGAGGAGGAACAAATCAGAATGATTTGCTTAAAATTCTTCTCTCAGCACTGTCTATCAGTACTTTTCCAGTGTTGTATTTCTTCTCTTTCTTATACTACACAGATGCTTTGTCAACCTCAATGATTTTATTAATGTATGCCTTACATTTACAATCAAAACATCAACTCTCTGCTGCAATAGCTTTTATTTCTGTCATTGTGAGGCAGACCAATATCATATGGGGATTCTATGTTGGAGCTGAGATATTACTCAGTGACCTGGAAGTTTTCTTTGATAAAATCTCAAAGAAAAATCATTTGAAGAGAGATTACTTGAAAGTCAGTCAAACCATGGTGAAACACTTAATCAACCAAAGAACTTACAAGAAAGTGCTTGGATTTACTGCAGTTGCTTTCTTATTTGTTTTGTTTATCATTCTCAATCAAGGTATAGTTGTAGGTGACAGAAGCTCTCACACACCAGTGCTCCATTTTCCTCAGATGTTGTACTTTTTTACATTTTGTTTGTTCTTCTCTCTACCCTATGCACTTAAGAGTATCCATGGATTTACAAAATTTGCATTTTCATTAAACAACTCATTTTTATTGTTGATATCTTCTATTTCACTCTATTATATCATTAAACACAACACAATGGTCCACCCTTATGTACTAGCTGATAATAGACATTATATATTTTACATTTGGAGGCGTCTCTATGAAAATATCCCTTCTTTCCGTTTCCTTATGATCCCTGTGTATGTGTTTTCCTTCTACCATATCATGAAGAATTGTTTATTTAGGTATTTCTTTTTGTACATAATTTGTGTGTTGCTCAATCTTGTTCCACAGTTATTGTTAGAATTTAGATATTTTATTCTACCCTTTGTCTTGTATCGTTTACATTTCAACATTAAGAGTCTTAAATGGTGGGAGTTAGCTTCAGAATTTGCATTCAATTCACTAATTAATATTGTAACAGTGTATTTATTTTTTACAAAAAAGTTTTACTGGGAAGACAGTCCTGATGTGCAAAGAATAATGTGGTAGTAAGTACCAATGTATCCTATCTGAACCAATTGTATTCAAGCTCCATGTGATATTGAAAAATTCTACTTTAAATTAAAGTACTAATTATTCACTGCCCATAATGATTAGGTTAGCAAGTGTCAATGGAAAATTGAATTCACCAGTTCTCATTCAGTCACTGAAGTTGAGCAATGTCCAGCAAGGCTAGGAATTGAATGGATGACCATTCAAATTTGAACCCTTGTGATGCTGGCTATTTCTGGTCTGTGTGAGGTTAATTTTAGTAGCTGTTTTGTGGGTTTCCAGTGAATGGAGGGTAAACCCCCTATTGTGATATAACCATGCAGTTGAAATTTGTAAACAAACTCTTCAAGCTGGTAACTTTAAACCCATGGGGGTTGGAATATGTAGTAAAATTGTCTTACCAGCAGTGCTTCCCATATGTCTGCTGTGCTAATCTCCAGCTGAGGGTATCTATTCTCAGTGGTATTGCTGCGTAAGTTCCGCTCTGTGTAACGTCTTGCTCTTCTAGATAGTTGTGTAAACCTTGCAGTGCCTGTCTGACTAGATGTAGCTCCACCACTAGTTGATGCACTTGTAGCTCCTGCACTGGTTGTGCCACCACTACTGTCTTGTAGAGATTTACTGTGGAAGAAAAAGAATTAGAATACAAACAAAATTTAATAATACATGGTCCACCATTAATTATGAACCATTTTGAATTTTTTCTTTGATTGAATGCTAGAAAACAAAATGCCTTTTTCACCATTAAGATGTTAGCCTTGATGCATAATGTATGAATTCAGAAATTCTCTCAAGCTGTGCATCATGTTTACTAAAATGTATTTTCTTCTATTCTTGATTTGGGTAAAAACCAAAACAAAAAAATTATTTTTGTCTACTTATGACACTAAAAGACATCATGAATTAATGACTAGACAGTTACACCTCACACTAATAAGAAAAGTTGTTGTTGTTGTAGCCAGCTTGGCTACAGCTGGAGGGGTGAGTGATGGTCTCCAGCCAACTTTATTTCAAAGTTGGCCCGTCCTGAACCACATAGTTCTATGTGTGATCAACCATCATGAGGACTTGGACTTTTCTTTATAAGCCATTAAACCCTTAGGAAACTGCAAGCTAGCCTGGCTTGTAAGGGTTGGCTAGTCTGTTCTCTGTTTATAGTCCTCTAGCGAGACACTGACTGGTCTTCTCCCTGTTTAATGTCCCCCAGCCAGACAATAAGAAAAGTAAAAAAAAGTTTATACTATTTATATATAAAAAATATTCATTACTGTAGTGAGATTACAAGTGAGACATAATTACTTCAAAATATTGTTAAAATTCAATTTAATACAATAAAAAGAGAAATTTTAAATGTTAAAAATTAAAATAGACCATGGTCTATCATGTTGAGAAAAATATAATGTTTTTAGCTTTCTATACCCTATGTCTTTTTGAATACTTTCTCTTTTTTACCTATCCTTTTGATGTTTCATTTCCTTTTCAAAAATCCCAATTCGAAATTCCTAGGTTGGGACACACCTACCTATAAACAATGATATACATATGTAATTTAACTGATTACCTATCTTGCTTTGAAAGCACAATATTAAGAAAATGTATGTTTTTCAGTTGTTCTTGTTCTTGGTTACTGGCTCATCCTAGTTCACAGAGAGATCTGGCCTCTTACTCTTACTTAAGTCACACTTACGTCTGATATTATGCAGTGAAGTCATTGTTACCCATACTTAAAGGAATCTGGATCTTGACTGATTCACAGGAGAGCCAATATTTTTACATATTTTTTTTTACAAACCCAACTTAGGAATCTGGTCACTCTTTTAATATTCTTTTTACTGTGTATGAATAAATAAAATTAATGTATTTTGAATCAATCAAATGTAAGGCTGTTTGTTTTTCTTTTTTGTCAGTAGTTTAGTTTGATTTTTGGTGAGTGACAAATGATCTTCCAACAAGATAGATTCTGCTAACTCCGACTTACCTTAATTCGTCTGTCCCGGTAGCTCAGTGATAAAAGTGGCAGTGTGTGAATCCAGAGGTCGCAAGTTCGATAACCAGCCGGTACATGCTGGGATTTTTAGCACATAATAATACGTCTTGGTCTTACTGCTGGAATAATGGGGCTTAATAGTCCTAATCGGGCAGTATAAATAAGGCGATATTATTATTATTATGATAGAAAGTGATTTCCTCACCTAAATTCTTCCTCTTCAGTACCCTCGTCCTCGACAGGCTCTGGGGACTCCTGGATATCATGGACACAGGACCATTCTGATCTCTCACTGTTGGAAATATTGCGGCTCAGAGCACACCAGCCGTGGGGGTGAATCTGAAAATAATAGGAGTCGTATTTAATTAAACTATTGAGTGAGATTTTTTTTTTTTTTTTTGAAGGGAAATATTTGCATTGATTCAAACGAATTTTTATTTATTTGATCTCCGAAAGGGTTTTATACCCTCTAAAAAATCCCTCCTGATCCTTATAGTTATGGCTCTGGAACCATTATGAAACATTACTTCAGATCCCATTTTTTCGTAGATCGTGAAAAGTGTTCAACAAGAAAAATTATTCAACCGTGCCTTGTGTTAATAATTCCCCTCATCTTTTAAGATCATCAAATTTTACTACTGAACTCAAATATATTTTCTAAACGACTCTACAAAATTTCAAGAGTCTTGCTTAATTAAAAAAAAATCACCAAAACAGGTCCCCATTTGGCCCCAAAAGGCGTTATTCGGTCCTAAAACTATAGGTAAAATTCTAGGACCCCAATTAACATATATATATACAAAAATTCATCTCTTTTGAAGAATCCGTTCGAAAGTTATCGCGGAACAGACAGACTATTTTAAGGCCTATTTTTTTTTATTTAAAAAAAAATTGCAGGTTCGATATTTCCAAATATTTTCATTTTATTCCAAGGTCAACTTCACCACATTAGTAAAAGAAAAATTCGTTTCGGAACTTTTAAAGATAAACAATGGACTTAACCTATAAAAGAACTGGAAGCAAGAATTTTCTACTTCCATTTTGGTTAACTTTGAAAGAGGAAAAATTTCCTCTTCCAAAAGAAAAATGACTTGCTTCCAGTTTGGTTCATTTAATTCCAGTTTGGTTAACTTTGGTTAGAAAGAAAAATATGGCTTAAGTTAACCATTCTAAAGCCACTCATTTTCACTGGGTTATTATGACTATTAGTGTGAAGCTTCTCACCTGTAGGGAGGATATAACTTCTCACCTGTAGGGAGGATATAACTTCTCACCTGTAGGGAGGATATAACTTGTCACCTGTAGGGAGGATATAACTTCTCACCTGTAGGGAGGATATAACTTCTCACCTGTAGGGAGGATATAACTTCTCACCTGAAGGGAGGATATTACTTCTCACCTGTAGGGAGGATATTACTTCTCACCTGTAGGGAGGATATAACTTCTCACCTGTAGGGAGGATATAACTTCTCACCTGTAGGGAGGATATAACTTCTGCCTCGTCACCGAACGGGAAGTCCGTGATGAACTCGACCCGGTTCCTAGTGCGGCCTCGACTGAACAGGTGGTGGTACTCAAAGGCCATGGGCAGGGCTGTGTCACTCAGCTGCATGAGACGGTACATGTTGGGCTGAATGGCAGGAAAAAAACAAGTTTA
Source organism: Bactericera cockerelli (assembly GCA_024516035.1). NCBI lineage: Eukaryota > Metazoa > Arthropoda > Insecta > Hemiptera > Triozidae > Bactericera > Bactericera cockerelli. Next base: position 15,266,947 of record CM044964.1, on the reverse strand, counting down.
AAGTAAGATTTATCATAAGCCGACCTCAGTGGTTAAGAGCATAAGGGTGGAAGAGATTGCCATAGGCAATACCCCGCCCTTTAGTTAGAACATAATATGTATATATTTTATTTATTTTTTTCTTGTTTCTATTATTAATACTGTCAAAATAAATTAATACTGTCAAATAAATAAATTGGTTGCTGACGTGGAGGTTGTGGGTTCGAATCCCGGCCGGAGCGGAAAATTCTAACCGAGTTTTGCATCTCTGGAATGGCATGGATGTAAAGGTAAGGTGCCCTGAAGTAATGCGAAAGCGGTTCCGGGGCACACTTACCTTTTTTTTTTTAATCATAATTGTGTTTATCACAATCACTCAAACCAGTTTTACTAAATTTTTGCTTAACTTGGGACTCAATCTCCTGTTTTACAACAGGATAAGGCTTTGAAATAATGAGAATAGACATGGAATAATAATAGGTTATCTTTTTCATCTCAACAAGGAAGCCATCTTTTTTCTCACTAGGACTCAAACCTGCCTTACTGTTCGGCATGCTTGGAACTCAAACCAATAATCTATAGATTAGATGTCTGCTGCTTTTAAATTCTAGCTAAAAAGGTTCTCCTCCTTAAAAAGGAATAACCTGTTGGCATAGTAGTAGTAGTGGGACTTTCTAGAGCAAAACTAAGGGCCACATTATTAAGCAGGATTAAAGTTAAGCTAAGCCAAACATGCCTTCAAGTCAGAGTTTCAGCCAATCACAGCGCACTATAGCTCGGGTTAAAAGATACTTAGATTAAATCTAATCTTGTTTCATAATTCGGTCCCTAGTCTTAGCCAACAGTAAAAAAAGAACTTCTCATTCTGTCCCTGTAGCTCAGTGGTAAAAGCAGCACTCTGTGAATCTAGTGATTCCAGAGGTCACAGGTTCGAAACCCAGCCGGGACGTGACAAGTTATCCTCCCATTTGGGATTTTTACCACATAATAATACGTCTTGGGCTTACTGCTGGAATAATGGGACTTATTAGTCTTAATCGGGCAGTATAAAAAAGGTGATATTATTACTATAATTTAAAAAAAAAATTATATTAATATTACGAATATTATCTCACCCGAAAGCCCAGCAGATCTTGGGCCAGGGTCCCCAGGTTCAAGTCATGGATCAGGATCATGTAGCCTGCAGTAGTGCAGATCACCATCTTAGAAGCGTCAGGGTTGAGACGCATGCGCATGAGGCCATTAGTTTGGAACACTCGGTCATACACAAAGCCTGTCTCTGTGTAGCTGTAAAGGAGATAAATATGAACAGTCATTATGGATAGGTGGGAGCGCTCGAGTACCTCTCACCATGTAACGGTTAATTTGCTGCTTCCAAACAAGACAAATTATAGGCATTTACTTATACTATCAACAAATTTATCATGGAATTACCATTATTAAAATTAAAACTGATGTTTAACTTTTATCCTTATTTATTAATTAATATTTTAATGTATTTTTTTTTTTTTTAAAGATAAGTGTTTCACAGCCTTTTTTATTTCGTAGCCATGAACGCTTGTGGTCTGTGTTGTAGCCTGCCCATCCCGTAGTATGCCTCCCCTCTGATGGGCGAGAAGTGACACAATACTTCCCATTTAGGTGCTGGGTCAACACGAGCGCACCGGAAGGTATCCCTTAAAAACTATTGTAACCAAATTAAGAATACAAATTTTTGTCGGCACGGGGATCGAACCCGGGACCTTCCGCATGGCAAGCGAGTGCTTAACCACTGAGCTAATCGTGCGCTCTTAAGTTATTTAAAGTATTTTTCTTTGTAAATTTAATTCACACTCAATGAATACTATTTTTAAGGAGGCCCCTTGCTCATTGATTTGAATGAAATTGGAGTTTAAAAAACAGACATTCAGAAAAAAATTCATTTTTTTTTTCAAGAAGACTTTTTCACAAACTTTTTTATTTTGTAGCCATGAAAAAGCAATTACTTTAGATGCTTTCAGTCTGTGTTGTAGATTGCCCATCCCGTAATATGCATTCTCTCTGACACTCCCCATTAGGCTCTAGATCAACACGAGTGCACCAGAAGGTGTCTCTTACAAACAGCTGTAATAAAATTCTGAATGCAAATTTTGTTGGCTCTGGGGTTCGAACCCGGAATATTTGACATGGTAAGCGAGAATTTGATCACTGAGCTAATTGTATGCTCAATTGCTCATTTTAATTAAGATTGTATTCTTTCTAGCTCTTTTGAGTCTACTTTGTTTCAGTGGTTACAATTTTTTGTTTGTTTTTCTTTGCCATATTGGACATAGCGAATGTACAAATAAATCTTAAATCATTACGTGTTAACCAAAGAAACTATGGTCATATTCTCTTACAGTTAAGAAAAAAAAAGTACATAATATGATAAGCAAGCAAAGATTGAAAATGACCAAAACTAATACACACTTTAAACTTAATTTAAAAAAAATTGACTTACTTATTAATGTCCCAGGTATAGATGCTGCCATCGAATCCAGCTGTCACTAGCAGATCATCTTTAGACGAGAACTCTATATTCTTTACCCAATTTGAGTGACCCTGCAGGGTTCGAACCCGGGACTTGAGATTGCGCGCGTCCCAGAGAGCTATTGTGGTGTCATCGGAACAAGTGGCAAACACACGTGTGTCTAGGAATCTAAAAAGATTAAGGGCGGAATTAATAGACGTTTTTGTAATACCTCTGTGGCGCTAAGTCACGGATTGCGTACTGTGTCAGATAGGGAAAATCGACACTTACCAACGACTTAAGTTATTGATGTTGTCTATTAATTCCGCCCTAAAGATAATTAATAATATACTTGTATTTCTGCAAACCAAACTTTTTGGTCTCACTGTTAAAACAGCAGATTCTTAACTTGAAAGTTGGTGGTTTAGGGTTCTATGAATGTAACTGTGCGACCAAATCTTAGTGTGCTACCAAATCCTTTTAGCTATCTTTATGTTCTATGAACTTATGAATAGATCACTTGCACAGATTTTTTTATTGGCTTTATCGAAAGAGTTCACATCGTAAGGATATCTATGGTATTTTTTTTTTTTTTTTTTTTTTTTTCGAGCTCAAGGACCTTGTTAAATTTTACGGCAATTATTGGAAATGAGAATTTTTATTTGAAGCTACTCACTGTTCCCGCTGTTAAAGTTGATTAGGTCGGGCGCCATAAAACTCTTAGATAAGTCGGCGGCTCAAAATTATAACAATTCTCTTTCTGTGCAAGCTGAAGCACTATGATAGGGTAGCCCCACTCTCACGCCACCTGCATTAGATCACGCGTCTCTATAAAGTCTCGCGCGTCAGAATGCCGACTTAAGTCAATTCTTTTTTACTTTTTGACCATTTCTAGACATTTTTTATGAATTCAGAATAAAAGAAACGATTTCTGACAAAATTTCAAAGGGACCTGAGAGAGACGCAAGAGATCCATGAAAAACTTGGTAGAAAAAAAGTTCCAAAAGAAAGTGTAGACTGAAAAATCCGACTAGGTAAATATCGTCTCGGGGGATTGAACCATGGACCTTCCCCATGGCAAGTCAGTGCTTAATAACTGAGCAAAGCGGTTAGGCACTCGCTTGCCACTATAAGGACTTGGATGGATGACCATTGTAATTTGAACCATTGTGATGCTGGTCGTTCCCGGCCCCTCTCACTGAAAATCAGTTTGAACTAATATGTAGTCTGTCCTAGTAGCTCAGAGGTCAAGGCGTCTGACTGGTAAGCTAGAGGTCGCGGGTTCGAACCCCGGCCGGGACATGACAAGTTATCTTCACATTTGGGATTTTGACCACATAATACTACGTCTTGGGCTTACTGCTGGAATGATGGGAATCAGTAGTCCTAATCGAGCAGTATAAATAAGGCGCTATTATTATTATTATTATAAGTTGATGTACATAAATACACATTATGGCATGTTGAATACAACAGTGTTCATTATTCCACAGAATATGTTAAGCAATTGTCAGTGAAGTTAGGACTGGGTTACCATTCAAATTAGAAGTAGCTGCTGACTATTCCTAGTCCAACACAGGCTAGGTGAAGTTAATGTGGGTAGCTGGTTGGTAAATTTCCAGTGAATGAAGAGTAAAAAACCCATTTTGATATAATCGTGTAGACACATTTCAAAACATAACATATACACACCTAACATAGTTGACACAGTCTGTGTGTGCATCAGGAATGGAACCTATGACTGCTTTACTGAGAGGATCAAACATGTAGACACATTTCTTTTCACAAGCTGCCACTAATAGAGATCTAGGAAAAGAAGAAATATGGACAAGTAAATACAATATCTTAAAAATGTAGAAAGGAATAAATATCTGATTGTTATTTATCAATATTTTTAAAGAACTTGTCTTCTTGTGATTGGTAATATAAATGTCAGCTTATGTCATTCATCAAAATTTCCATAGTTAGGACATAATTATGTTTTATATATATTTTTCTATTCTTTTTCCTTTTTATTGTATATATTGATTCCATTTTTTCATTGTTATAATAATTATTTGTACTATACATATGTCTTTTATATATAATTAAGTATTTAATAATAATAATAAAATAGAATTTCATAATTGGTGAAAGCTTTAGCTGCTAAATATGAACTGGTTTCAACAAAAGCAAACATAGATTAATCAGAAAGAATCCTGGGGCTATGTAACTCCAAAGGTAAAATTGCCTTTTTCCTTAGTCAACAGCATACACAAATTTCAACTGAAGCCAGTGCTAATGACATGTTGAGTACACCAGTTCTTATAAGATCACTAAAGTTAAACAACATCCATTGAGATGGAGAATATGATTTTCCTGGAGAATGTAGGTTTGTAATTTTCCTGCAAATGAATGCTAAATCACCCCCATCTCAAATGGGCTTAATGATAAAGAAAAATTAATTGAACTGAAAAACTTACCCATCTTGAGAAAATTCTAAATTGAATATACCCCCAGTTTGCTTCATGTCTCCCCACTTTGCAATAGGAGTGAGAGCTGAGTATAGAGACTTCTGTAATTGATTCTGGGTACCTATTTTCCTTCTCATTCCCAGTTCTCTCTCATATAGCCAGGAATCATTGAATGCTTTGAAAGAACGTTTGAGAGAGTAAGTTTTCACCAGTGACTCCATTACTGTTGGCTCACTCGGCTGCAAATGTGTGAGAAAAGGAAAACAGTGTTAGGTAATACATAGAACATTTAGAGATTACATGACAGAATGTTGTGATTTTAGTCCAAAATGGGGAATATTTCACCTTCTAATTGCAAAATCATATGAAAAAAATATGTGAAAAAATACACATAGGTTCAATTTTTTCAATAGGTACCTGTTATGGTTTGAAAAATTATTATAGACATTGTGAATTTTGAGAAAACAAGAAAAACCTAAAAATTGAACTGTTGTGTATTTTTTATATTTTGTGCACCTGATTCAGTCTCCTGATCACATTAGAAAGTGAAATATGCCTTAAATCTTTATTTTTATAAGTGATTACTTCAAAATCATTCATATCAATTTTTTCATCTGAACAGATTCACCTAAAATGTGCAAGAAATTAATTTTCTCATTTAAATTTCCATAACCGTTTTATTGTGTTTGTTTTTTAGTATAATGCTGTGTTCACACTTTTGTAATGTACCATAAGTGCTGTGCTGACTGCTGTGCTTACCATTTGCATCCATGCTTCCATCCCATCTACACTGGTGATTTTTTTTACATGTAACATGTTCATGTTACATTAAAAAGAAGGACCCACCATAACATAGTAACCAACATCATGCATGAAATGCTAATTGTAGTTGTTATTTTTTATAACTCATCTTATCATGATCAATTATAGAAAAAATAAATTCATGTGACGATTGACCTGATGTAATCACAATTTAAAGCAAATAGTTACTATAATATGGGGTGGTTTTTGTTGTTGTTGTGGGACTGATGGTCTCCAGTCAAAGTCAAAAGAAAAGTTGGCTCCTTCTGAACCACATATTTCTTTGTGTGATCAACTATCATGAGAACTTGGGTTTTTTCTTTGAAAGACATTAAACCCTTGGGTAACTGCAAGCTAGCCTGGCTTGATAGGGTTGGCTCTGTTTAGTCTTCTAGCAAGACAATAATAGTTCTCTATCAAGACACTGTCCTCAAGTGAGGGGTGATTTTTATTAACTTACTGATAAATTGAAATTTCTTTTATTACTCTTGGGATTCCATGGTCTTGAAGAACCTGGGGTGTTTGGATCTGACATGGCTGAAAATAGATCTAAAGAATAATTAATATGTAGTTACAATAAATCAGATTTAATTTTAAAACTTTTTGCCTTCAGTCTTCAGTCACAGATGCAGTCAAATTGCCAAAAAAAATATAAATTTGCTTGATTCTTTCGCTTAACGTCTTTCTAACAGCCGAGGTCATTAGGACGAGGATTTCACCTTTCGTTTGCAGGAAATTCACAGATTAACCTCACCCAGCCCGAATTGGGAATTGAACTATCCAAAGTTTCAAAAAAAAAGTTGTAAAGAAGTTTTCTAGTTCTTCATTTTTGGAATAATTTCGAAATTTCGCGGTATACGATCGAATGAGAAATTTTTGTCTGTGTGACGTCACTGATATAACATATCTATCTATACGTATATAAGCGGTAAATTTCAAATTTAGATAGAAAATAAATCATTCTTTTTCTTGTCCTTCTAGTACCTACATATTTTTTATCAACTTATATCTGCAATCTGCAAATCCCCAAGTCCTCATTGACTTTCTGAGTGTACACCATGTTTATGAAGATACTTAGGTCACAAGATTTTTCTGGCTGTAAGTAGAATACATTATTTATTTGTCCTTCAAGTCTTCAGTCCATGAACCAGCATTCAACATTGCTATTTTGATGATGATTAAAAAATAGATAGTAACATATTACATCAAGGTGTTTTTTCAATTGTTAGCTACCTAACTACTGATGCCTATGAAATGTCAACATTTGGCTGTAATCACTGAGAACATGTTTTATTTCTGCTGGTACTAAAATCAGATAAAAATAAAAAGACAATAGAATAAAAATGAATGACCCATCAATCACTATTTCCAAAGGAGAAGATATGGCAATGAATGACTCTCCCTTGTCTTCAGATCCGCCTGTCATTCATTGTGAAGGAATCAGTGTCAGAAAGATTTCAAGTCAAAACATAATACACAAACTGAGGTCCCAAGAATTGGGTCTGCTATCTAGTACAAAAATCTTTTATCAGACTGTGTTTCCCAATGTTACCATTGCAAACATTCCTAAACCCTCCTGCTACTTGCGCAAGTTTACACCCAATGGAAAATATTTCATAGCATTCAGTGCAGATCAGACCTCAGTAGAAATCTATGAATACTGTGGTGTCAACCAATGTGAAACACTGCTTAGGAATATATCCAAAGAATACATAGTAGATTCAAGTCCATCTGATGAGGCAATCAGGAATCAAATATTCAACACACTATTCAGATTAAAACATGTGATCAATGTGGTGCAAGGAAATGAATTATTGAACAGAGAATGTAGCTTAGTCACTGACAATGGAAAGTACATAATAGTTGGCTCCGCTGCTATGATCCCAGATGATCTACGGCCACACTTTTATGAAATATACACCAACAATGAAAGTGTCACCCCAAGTACTAGATCCCAGCTTGAGGATTATTCTATTCATCTGATAGACATCACTAATGGAAAATTAACAGACACAAAACAATTCAAGGTTGATAAGATTATGCTCTCTCATAATCAAGGACTGTACCTTTACAAAGACACACTGGCTATTCTGTCTTTACAACATCAAAATATTCACATCTTTCAAATTGTTGATGGCTTGTTTGTAGAAGTTAGATCTGTTGGTAGATATTGCTATGAAGATGACAACTACATTCTGAGTAATAGTACAAATCCAAGTTATAGACCATTTAGAGAGCCATTCATCAATTCACTAAAGCACAGAGTTCTTGTAGCTATGTTCAAGCAAGCCAACTCAAGTAGAAATCAGCGGTATGAATTGAGGAAATTTTACAAGTTTTTTGAAGAGTACAAAAATGTTAGATTGTGGAAAATGCAGTTATTAGATGAAAATCATTTACTTCTAAAATATGCATCTGAAAATGTTGTCACTTTTAAAACAACAGAGTCTGTATATTCTCAACATTACTTCTTTGTGTTTTACAATATGGTTACAACTGAAGTGTTGGCAGTCTATGAAAATACTTCTGAAGCTCTTGTTCAACTTTTTGAACACTTCACTGATTGTTTCCGTAATGCACGTCTGCCTCATGCACCAGAATTTGTTTGCTCACCTAGTAACAACATCTATGCAAAAGCCAATCTTCAAAGGTTCAAAAGTACAATAATCTCTGCTAAGTTTGGTGGACATTGTGAAGCTACTAAAAGACTTCTGACTCAGTTGCCCATCAGTGCCCAGAGCTACTGTTGCAGCCCCTACCTGGACTACTCATTGTTTAGTTATGATGACAAGTGGATCTCAGCTCTTGAAAGACCAAAGCCCTGTGGTGAACATGGCATCAGATTTTTCTCAAGGGAGTCTGGCCTGTTAAAGTTTCAAATTCATCCTGGTGTCAAACCTTGTATTGTTTCTCCCTCTCAGCGGCGTCTAGTAGCATTTACATTCCATCCCACTGACCCATTTGTTATAAGTGTTCAGCGTACTAATGCTGACTATGTTGTCAATTTTCATTTGCGTCATGACCCTGCTCTTTTCTCTAAGGACAAAGCAAATAGTAAAGAACCATCTGAGAGGTTCTGGGATAACCTCAGTAGCTGATGGTAGTTTTTATGAATTTCACAAGAAAGTAAAAAATTCAGTGATAATAACTATTATGCAAAAATCACTTGATTATTGATTTCACTCATTTAAACACTATAATTGGCAATTTTACTATTTATATATTGATTGTAATTTTAATCCTCTCTACTGTTTTTATCTTGACTTGATTTTCTAAGTACTTATTAGGCTCAAAATACTGAACAATGCTAAAGCAGATTGTTATTATTAGCATGGTAACAGCCAATCACATAACTGAAATCAGATACTATAGTAACAGTGTCCACCACAGCAGTGTTCATTAATTTGGGCCTTAGGCCCATATTCTTGAACAACCCTCAAAGCAAATTGAGTGTCAAGTGATTGGACTACAGATTTTTGATAAAAATCACTTTTTTGTAATCAAGAAAGTCTAATTAGTTCAGAAATGTTATTGGCTCAATTTTGAAGGAAAAAAAAAATGATCTATTACAATTCTTTCTATATCTTACAGGTAATAAGAAACTAAGAAATTTGACAATAAAGTGTTAGGGTATATTTGGAAATTTTCTTGAAGAATAACATTGACAATCTTTATTTTCAAAGTATTAGTTTATAAAACTATTTACAATATTTGACTGTATTATTTTGTATAGTAATTATACATATCTATAACACTTTTGTTTTCAACAATCATCTCAGATGTACACAAATTATTTTTAATTTTTGTGATAAAATATAAATGTTATTATGCTATTAAAAAAATTGTCTTATTTATTCATTTTAGTTAAATATGTTCAAGAGTAAGTTACCACCAAGCCTCTAGTTTTTAATTTTCATTGTTATGTGATGACCATGTTCCATATAAGGCTGTATCAAATGAACAGTAAATAAATATCTATCTATCTAAGCCTTGCAGTTGATGATGTTTTTTCAATAGAAATTTGATCAAAACATTCCATTGAGTTATCAAGTACCCTAAAACCCCAGAAAAATCACCAACCTATTTTAAAATTGAAAGAGGTAGCAGAAAATTTGTGAGGAGTCTACCTTATGAAGATGGGGCTATATTACCAGTGATCTACTGTTGATGGACCATACTTTGTTTTTTTTTTTTTTTTTTTTTTTTAATAATAATAATTGTTAATTTTAAAACATCATAGTTTCCTGTGTACAGTTTTTGAATTTTAGTTAAAAATAAATAAATGAGAACTATTGAGTCAATTTTAAACCCCTCTCAGACAAAGGTTATTTCTAATAGAGAGGGTAGCACCATGAAAGGGGAAAAAATTAACTGATATGGCTGAATACAAACCAAGCTCTACTGTTTGTGAGACCTCATCAGCCAAGAGAGTAACTTAGCTGTTAATACTTCAAAAAGAGATCTCCTAGTTACCATACCAGACGAAAGATACTTCTACCTCAGAAGTTTGGAGCTATGGTTCATAAAATCTAAGGTGCAAACTGTTTTGTCAAATTTGTCTTATGTTTGTATTAAATAGGCAGAAATTTCATGAGTGCAATCACAAATTCTTGTTTGAACTACCCAGCAATTCAAAGTCTCACTCATAATGACTACTTGCTAAGGTCTCCAATCCCAGCACAACATGGTTTGCTATGTTTATCACATATGGATTTCATAACAAAACAGACACCAATAACATGCAAGTCCTTTTAAGCTCATGAACTTAATTACTTTACTTGAGTATTCCATTAGCTGTCTGTCCCGGTAGCTCAGTGGCAAAGGCGGCACTCTGTGAATCCAGAGATTCCAGAGGTCGTGGGTTCGAAACCCAGCCGGGACATGACAAGTTATCTTCCCATTTGGGATTTTTACCACATAATAATATGTCTTGGGCTTACTGCAGGAATAATGGGACTAAATAGTCCTAATCGGGCAGTATAAATAAGGCGATATTATTAGTATTATTCCATTAGATCTAGCATGCTTTTGCTGCCATTTATTACTTGTTTTTGATATTAATCGCCTGATGTATCGAAATCTAAAAGATTCTTCTTAAACAGGCGCGGCCGGTGTTAAGGAGCTGTGGAACTGCAGCACCCCCAGACACAAAAGAAAAAGACACAATTTTCTCAAGTCCCAGCTCGTACAGGTAAAGTTAATGCTTAATTATTATGATTGGCATGGTAAACGAACTCCAACTCTTCAGATACTGAAAGAGCTACTCTATAAATACCATTTTAGTTCAGTTTATGTGGCAGAAACCCACCAAAACATTTTCCCACCGGCCGCGCCTGTTCTGAAACTCAGACAAAGGTGACTTCAGAGTGAGCAGGCTCCTCCATGGGCTCGTCTAGTTCCACGTCCCGACACTTGGCGCTCTGCAGCTCCCGCCGGATCTCCGGAGTCAGGGTAGGGTGGGACCTGGCGCGGAGCAGATCCAGCAGGGAGCGCCTCTGTTCAGAGCTCACGTCCTGCTTGTAGCGCTGGGCGAAGGTGAGCAGGGCCTGATGCCACAGCACCGGGAGCTCCCGCTCTTCCCGCTCGAACCTGAAATACAAGACATACCAAGCTATGAAATACATAATGTGAAATACAAGGGATACCAAGCTAGTTGTAGAATAGAATATACCTTGGTGGGAGAATGGCGTTAGAAGATAATAATATCGCCTTATTTATACTGCCCGATTAGGACTATTAAGTCCCATTATTCCAGCAGTAAGCCCAAGACGTATTATTATGTGGTAAAAATCCCAAGTGGGAGGATAACTTGTCATGTCCCGGATGGGTTTCGAACCCACGACATCTGGATTCACAGAGTACCGCCTTTACCACTGAGCTACCGGGACAGACGGCACAACCTGAGAGAGAAACCATTCAGAAATCAGAATTGGACCGAGACAGCGCAAGACAGAGAACAATGGAGAAGGCTATTTTGTATAGGTCCTGGGCCCCCGCGGCCTGTTAGAACCATGCGGTAAGGTAAGGTATACTGCTGAGGTTAGTCCCATTACTCCAGCAGTCAAACAGGTCTTATGTATTTCATAGGTATGTATGCTTCATAAATAGGACATTGGATATGAAAGGAGCCTGGGCATCTATATAATCCTCTCACCACCGTGATATATATATGTAGGTATTTGTGCCTATTTCACAGACACGGAATTATTATATTAAAATAGAAAATTGAGTTAGGCTGTAGAGAAAACTATGATTCTGAAAATTCTCTGCCCAACCCAGCCTGGGTTTGTGTATAGTTAGTAAGTTAGTTTTAAGCAAATGGAGTGTAGAAACATTGCTGCCAATGAACCATATTATTTTGGCCAATGAACCATAACCAGAATAGGTGAATAACACACCTTAAGAAATGAAAGACAATAGCGTCAACAACTCGGTAGGGTAGCGCATATTTCTTGTCAAGTAGAATGCGCAGGAATATTGAGTTGGCTCCGTTGTATTCCATCTCGGCAATCTTGAGCAGCGCAGCGGCGGAGTGCAGCATAGGGATGGAATTCTTGGACACCACAGAGCCAATGATGATGGCTTCCCGCAGCGTACAGGTGCCACTCTGAAATGGTACAGATAATGTTAAACATTATTTATTTATTTATTTACACTTTATTAGGTAATAGGACATATTATATACAATACAAATAATTACAAATGAAAATACAATATAATAGAAGAAAAAATAAATAAATATACATACATATACATAATATATGTCCTAACTAACATCTACTATTGTTGCTTATTGAAACCAACCTCAGAAGTTTGATTATCTATCATGTGACACACTCATAGCTGGAGGTTGGTGGTTTGAGTCCCAAGTTCAGCAAAGTTTTGGTAAATTTTGGCAAATATGATAACTTAACTTTGAGTTGTTACTAAATGAAGAAAAGATAAAACACTCTCCCTAGGCTTTGATGACCTAATTGTAAAAAATGTGCCAAACCACTGCAGAAAATACTGTCTTAAAATGAAGCACAGAATCACAATTAATTATTTTTTATGTTTGTTCAATTTCCTGAGTGAATTTTGAATCTCATTTTGTACATTATAGAAATATCATTTTTACTTTCTTTACCTTATTAAAGTTAGTCATTTAATTTGTACGTTTGAAAAACAAAATACCACCTTCAGTCCTACTACAACACTCACTTCACATAGGGGTAACAGAATTCCCTTCATGAAGGCTCCAGGTTTATACAGCGCCTTCCTCAGTGCCTGGTAGAGGTGAAAGTTGAGTCGCTTATACTCAGTGATGTCATCTCGAATACGGGGTAGCAGGACGAGATTGTAGAACCTCTGTGCCATGTTGTCCTTCAGATTGGAGGCAAAAATGCGAGTTGCCTGGTACATTGAGGCAGCACTCCATTTGGATGGGTCTGAAATTGTATTGTTTACATAGAATTATCTTAATTTTAGAAAATAGAATATCTTAGAATAGAATTATCTTACTCTCATCTAAGAAATTTTTCTATTCAACCTAATTGTTTCACACTTCAAAGTTGAATGAACATTTTTCACCACCATTAAGATATTTGTGTTTCCCTCACAGACACAAATATAAAATTCATGCTCAGGTAAAAGTTCAGTTTACACAAAGAGACTGTGGTGAAATTCAGTCAAACTTTCAGCACTGTATTTCGGCCAGCTCTAAACGAACTACTTTTCCTCCTCAGTTTAGAACCTAATCGAATCATTCATCACTCTGCTAATTTCTGTTGAATAAAACTTACCCTAAAGTTGTCTTTGTTAAAATGAAAGTCTTTTTCATTCTACAATTTATTCAACAGTTTATTTTCTATGTTTCAATTTAGTTTTCTTCCACCAAATTCTTCTTCGCCTGCTCCCACTAAAATGGACAAATACTTACGTCCTGAACGCTTCGATGTAGAACCGACCTCTTCATCAGCAGACAAAGAGTGGACTCACTGGAAGAAAACGTTTGAAAATTTCTTGTCTCATGTGAAAGACGCAAAGGCCGAAGACAAGTTACAACTCCTTACGAACTACATCGCGCCTAACGTCTTCACTCTTCTTGATGGTAATACGACCTACGATGCCGCCATTCAAGCTCTAGAAACCTTGTATGTCAAGCCTAAGAATGTTATTTATGCACGACATTGCTTAGCATCACGTCAACAGAATGCTGGTGAAACCGTCGACCAGTATCTACAAGCTCTGGAACAACTAAGCAAGGACTGCAAGTTCACATCTGTTTCAGCAATAGAACACAAAAATGAATATATCAGAGACACTTTCATTGGAGGACTCTCAAGCTCTCATATAAGACAGAGGCTTTTGGAGAATACTACACTTACACTTGAACAAGCATTTGACCAGGCCAGATCCCTTGAGTTAGCTCAACATCATTCTGCTACATATGTAGCTCAAGCTTCTTACACTGAAGTTGCTTCTACACAGCCGCATACGGATACCGTGGCCTCATCGTCTGGAAAACCCTGCTTCTTCTGTGGAAAATCGTGGCATTCAAGAACTGCATGTCCAGCTAAGGAAGCTGAATGTACAAATTGCAATAAACTTGGACACTATGCACGGGTGTGTAGATCCAAAAAGCAACTCAGGAAAACGACTGCAACAACAAACCATGATTACACAGCAATCATAAATAAAAAGATTGAACCAGCTACAACTGCTGCTTCTCCAAACAGTCTGAACAAATCAATAACACCTATTCGAGTCAATGATATACTTCTTAATGGTTTGGTGGATACTGGATCATCTCTGAGTTTTATTAATGAAGCTTTAGTCAAGAAGTGCAGATTGAAAATTCTACCATATGAAGGATCAATTTCTATGGCAAACTCTTCTCTATGTACTCAAATTAAAGGACAATGCAAGGTTGATTTAAAAGTTGCTGAACATTCATACAATAATATTTACTTACTCATAATGAAGAACCTTTGCTCAGATGTAATAATTGGTCATGATGTACTCAACAATCATTCTACTTTGGAAATTGCATTTGATGGATCCAATCCACCACTCAAAATATGTAATTTGGCAACATTAAAAGTGAAACCTGTCTCTCTGTTTACAAATTTAACAGAAAATTGCAAACCGATCATCACAAAGTCAAGGAAGTACTCAAAAGAAGATTCCGAATTTATTGACACCGAAATCGAAAAGCTCTTAGAAGAAGAGATAATTGAACCCAGCAACTCATCATGGCGAGCACAAGCTTTTGTTGTGCGTGATGGGAGACACAAACCACGCATGGTGATTGATTATTCAAGAACAATAAATCAATTCACACAATTGGATGCTTATCCACTTCCCCGAATAGATGTCATTATTAGCAAAGTATCTCAAAATGAAGTGTTCAGTGTAATTGATTTGAAGAGTGCTTACCACCAAGTTCCAATTTTGGATTCTGAAAAGCAATTTACTGCTTTTGAAGCTGCGGGAAAACTCTACCACTTCAGGCGCATTCCATTTGGAGTCACTAATGGTGTTGCTGCTTTTCAAAGAACAATAGATTACATTGTTGAAGCAGAATCACTGGAGAAAACATACCCGTATTTAGATGATGTGACCATCTGCGGAAAAACTATAGAAGAACACAATAAAAATCTTGAAAAATTCTTTTCGGCTGTTGAAAAGTATGATTTGACAATCAACAAAGAAAAATCTAAATTCTCCATGAAAAGCATTAGTCTCCTGGGCTACACTATATCCAATAAGACAATCAAACCAGATGCAGAACGCCTCAAACCACTCCTGGAATTACCACTGCCCCATGATGTCTCAGCTCTACAGCGAGCTATAGGCATGTTTTCATACTATAGCAAGTGGATTCCAAAATTTTCAGAAAAAATAAAACCACTCCTGCAAGTTAAACCGCCATTGAACTACGAAGCCATTAATATGTTTAAATCTTTGAAAGAAGAAATATGTCGTGCTTCAACAGGAGCGATTGTAGATGAAGCTCCCTTTACTGTTGAAACGGATGCATCACAATTTGCAATTGCAGCAACCTTGAGTCAGATGGGTCGACCAGTGGCTTTCTTCTCCAGAACGCTCAATAAAGCTGAACAAAATCATTCCTCTATAGAGAAAGAAGCCTATGCGATTGTAGAATCAGTAAGACACTGGCGACATTACTTGATGGGAAAACCTTTCAAAGTAATAACAGATCAAAAATCTGTCTCATTCATGTTTGAGCAAAAACACAACAGTAAGATCAAGAATGAGAAGATAATGAGATGGCGTTTAGAGTTATCATGTTACAAGTTTGATATTGTTTATCGTCCTGGAAAAGAAAACGCTCCAGCTGATACTCTATCCCGCATTACTGCTTCCATCAACTCCAAGCCTAATCTCAAGGAGATTCACAACAGTCTCTGCCACCCTGGTATTACGCGCATGGTCCATTGGATTCGTGCCAAGAATCTACCTTTCTCAGTAGAAGAAATAAAGGAAATGATTGAAGCATGTGATACTTGTTCTCAACTTAAACCTAGATTTTTCAAACATCAAGGTCAACTCATAAAAGCAACATCTCCATTTGAAAGGTTGAACTTGGATTTCAAAGGACCACTACCTACCAACTCAAGAAATAAATACATTCTCACTGTGGTGGATGAATACTCTCGCTTTCCTTTTGCTTTTCCTTGTGCGGACGTAACATCGCAGACAGTAATCAAGCATTTGCAAAGCATTATTAAGATGTTTGGTATTCCTGCTTATATTCATTCTGACAGAGGAGCAGCTTTCATGTCAGCAGAACTAAAATCATTTCTCACTCAAAATGGCATTGCTACAAGTCGGACAACACCATACAATCCCAGAGGAAATGGTCAATGCGAACGCTACAATGGGATCATTTGGAAAACAGTGATGCTTGCTCTCAAGACACGAAACATGAATACAAACCAATGGGAAATTGTGATAGATTCAGCTCTTCATGCTATACGGTCTCTCTTATGCACTGCTACAAATGAGACACCTCATGAGCGCATGTTCAACCATCCTCGTAGAACATACTATGGAAACTCCATGCCAGCTTGGTTGACGAAACCTGGTCCAGTCCTTCTGAAGAAATTCAACCAGAAAAGTAAATATGATCCTTTGGTTGATGAAGTCGAACTTCTTGAAGCTAATTTAGAATATGCCCATGTAAGACTCCCTGATGGAAGAGAAACTACAGTCTCTACTCGAAATCTCGCACCTGCTGGAGAAAAAGAAAATGCTATCTCAAATCAGGAGGATATAGAAGTTCAGACTCCAGAAGTTGTAGCTAATGAAGAAGCTGAAATAGGTGAACAAGAAGTCTTGCCTCCTATTGAAGAAAGAATAATTCAAACTCCTGAAAGAAATATTCAAGATGCACCTGCCCGTCCAAGACGAGAAAGAAGGCGACCTATATATCTTCAAGATTATATAACTGATTTTTAAATACAGGGTGATTGTGGTGAAATTCAGTCAAACTTTCAGCACTGTATTTCGGCCAGCTCTAAACGAACTACTTTTCCTCCTCAGTTTAGAACCTAATCGAATCATTCATCACTCTGCTAATTTCTGTTGAATAAAACTTACCCTAAAGTTGTCTTTGTTAAAATGAAAGTCTTTTTCATTCTACAGAGACTTTATGACACCAAAGGAAATTCTAGTGGTTGGTATAGTAAACCCAGTGATGTACAAATACCCGGGTATTTATTTTTGGAGTAAAAACCCGGGTATTTACCCCAAGTTGGGGTATTTACCCATTTTAGCACATTTCCTTGCTAATATACACATAAAACATCTTCTCCTATTCCTGATCTCTCCCTCTGTGATATAAACATTAAAATGTTGATCATGAAGGTTAGGATTTACAGAACTAATTATAAAAAATGTATTTTTAGGTAATTAGTCATATATTACTCATACTTGTTCTGCCATGCCTTATTCTGCTCAAGTAGGGCTTTTAGATTGCAGCCTCCATTTGCCCTGGTTCTAGTTACCTACATAAAATTACTCAAACAAATAAACATATCACAGGAAATGTAAAGAACCACATTCAGAAACAGAAGACTTTTATTTTTTTAAATTGAAATTAAATCACAAATAATAAAAAGTAGTGCTTCCTACCCACCACTTGAAATTTTATAGAGCTCAAGTCATAAAAACTTTATTTGGGCAGGAATATTTGAAAACACAGTTTTAAGGACTTGGGGAATTTACCCGACCCCTGGGGTAAATACCCGATTTTTATTTACCTTCCCGCGGGTATTTACCCCGCGGTACATCACTAAGTAAACCTGAGCATATCAATTAAATTAAATAAGATGGCACACATGAAATAATCTGTTGACTTTGTATTAATTTAGTTGTTTTGGATGTGGTGTCTCATTTAAGCCCATTTATAAGCCATTAGAGATATTAGTTTAATACATCATTTACTAACTTATCACTAAAGAACAACTCTATCATAGAGAAGAAAAGGATTAGCACCTGCTTTGGGTTCGAATCCATTGGTCTTGAAAATAAATTTTCTAGGCATTCAATTCCTCCACAAATCAAGCTAAGTTTTTACTAGTATTTGGGATAGCTTACAAGCAAAGGGATTGTACAAAACTTTTTTTTAAATAATTATGCTATTTTTAATCATAGTAGTTGAAAGCAACATTGAACTTCAAAAGTTGCTCTGAGTGAAAAGGGGCTTACCAGTAACATATAGAATCTGCTCCCAATTTCTCAACTTGGGGACTATCTTGAAAGCCTTCGGTAACTTGCCTGACCTATACTTGGAGAGCACATCTCTCACTCCCTCATACATTTGTTTGATTTTAGGATCCAAATTGTCAATTTGAACACCTGAGGACAAAAAAGAACAAGGAAAAGGTAATAAAAGAGGACATGTTTTTTTCCCCCAATTAATATATTATTTGGTTTACTTTAGTGCTCCAGTCTAAAAAAAATCTTTTCTTATAATTAATTTGTATCTGACATTCTCAATTTATTAAAATTTTGCACTAATATTTTGTATTGTTAGTATTGCCATGTGGTTTTTGAGGACAAAAAAGAACGAGGAAGAGGTAACAAAAGAGGACATATTTTTTTCCAAATAAAATATTATTTGGTTTACTTTAGTGCTTCAGTCTAAAAAAAAATCTTTTCTTATAATAAATTTGTTTTTGACATTCTCAATTTATTAAAAAATTTACACTAATATTTTGTATTGTTAGTATTGCCATGTGGTTTCAGTACAGTGTTGATCATTTTCCAATGTGTGATGTTGGTAAAATTACCAAGGCTTTCTAATTCTATTTTTCACCTTGTATAACAAAGGGATTACATCTTGGGTTTTTACCCACCACAAAGCTAACAGGGTTACAACAAAAGTTCACTTTATTCATCTATCAAACATTTGAGTTTTAAATATAGTTTAGTGTGTCATGACTTTCAAAACTTAAATATGGAAAACTTACTAGCTGCATCACTGAACTGTGTATCCAGCTCTGTGTGTTTCTCTGTGATTTTCTCCCTCAGTATATCCCGCAGTGTGAGCTGAGGACCAGGGTGCTTGCTCATGAACAATGCCAGAGCCTTCTCATCTTCTGGACTGATAATGATATCATTATAGTATTCTCCTGTGAAGTTGACATCATCTGATGTTGTACTCTTGTCATCATCTTCATCATTGTCTGAATCTCCCGTGTGCAGCTTGGTGGTCTGTTCTCTCTTGAATGGTTTGGCTGTAAGGAGATTTTTAAATTAAATTAGTTTCTTATAAAATTCAGTGTTCAACATTTTGTATTGTATTGGCAATTATTGACAACTCTGGGAAATACTTTGAAGGAAGCAGGAAGCTACAGAGTACATTTTCTGGGTGTTCTACAATTCTAGATGTATGGCTGTTTGAATTATTTCACTTTACACTTTTTGGTAATTAATTGATTATAGTTGTATTATATTTTGGAGATTATATTTTCTTAAATTTTACCAAAACAAGGTTGATATTTAAATTTACTCACAAGATCCTCCTGGTCCCAAGTCATGATCATCTTCTAATTCTTGCTGTTGTAACCTCACTTGCTGAAGGATTTTCTGAGACAAGCCAGAATCAACAAACTGAAAAAAGGAAATCAAGGTTGGTGTAATATTTTTAAAATGGTACATATTTAGAGACAGTTTAGAAATTAAATATGTAAGGTAAGTTCATAATATAAAAATATAAAATATTTTACATCATGAACAAACCTTAAACTTTTAAGAGAACTTTTGAGGGTTGTTAAGAGAACCTTTTTCAACTATTCCCTAAAAAATATTAATAACCATTAGTATAATGTGGTAAGTCATGGTCATGACTCATGATCAGATATGTTCAAATATGATGTTTTATTTTCTGATATATGACTCTATTATGTTTATTAAAAAAACATCTAAATATAACCTAATAGGTACATACCTAATTATAAGCTCTAATTAGAATTTTATTTAAAAAAGCATATAGTTTAAATGGGTAAAGAAAGTTGCATTCTGAATTGAGGTAGTTATTGATTGTTAAAGAACAAAATAAGACTGTGACTAAATTTATCCACAGTAAAACGCAATCTACTGTCACTTAAATCAAATCATTTTGGAGAAAATTCTCTACACTTTATTCAAAGCCTCAACATCTTAACACATTGTGTGCCACGTCACACTCTAGAGTGTGACAGTGCACTTGCCATTCTGGCCCTGTCACACTGTAGAGTGCAACTTCATGTTATTTCTTTAAACATCTGTCATACTCTAGAGTGTGACATGGTGTCTGGAGAAATATGAAATTAAAATTCTCTTGCACTTCTGGCCCTGTCACATTCTACAACAGTGTGACCAGAGAAATTGACCAAAATTTGGCTGGTCCCTGGGGAAATATTCACAAATAAGGGTTGGCATGCAATGTGTTAAACATTTGTCCAAGCCAACTCTACGTGCTACCAATCAATTTTTCATAATAAAAAAAAAAAACATTTAAAGTGAGCATTGTAGCTACCAGCAGCTCAGTGGTAAAGGTGAAAATCTATGAATTCAGAGATTCCAGAGGTTGTGGGTTCAAAATCCAGCTGAGACATGACAAATTAACCTCCCATTTGGGTTTTTACCACATAATACTATGTCTTAGGCTAACTGCTGGAATAATGGGACCTAATACTCCAATTGGGCTCTACAAATATGGCAATTATTGTTGTACAATTTAAATTTAATTGATATCACAACTACTTAAACTTGTTTTACTTAATATTTGCTTAACATGGGAGTTGAATCACCAACCTCTGGTTACAAGTCCACCACCTCATACATCAAGCTATTGAAGTTGGTTATGTTCTACAGATTCTACACTGTTGCAGGAACAAAACATTTCTTGTGCACAAAAACGAGAATTTCACGAGCATAACTTACTTCATCTTCTTCTGTTTCTTTTTTTCGGCCACTTTTCTTTCTGTCTTTAGAGCCTTTCTCAAATTTACTGTTTGTGATGTCATCTGCAAGACTGATATTCTGCTTATGCACGGCGTGCTTCTTGCCTTTCTTCATCTTACCCATTTCTATGACTTTTAAAAAAATAAACGCAGTAAGTTTAAGAAATAGAATAAAATTAAAACCAGAAAAGACCAATCACTTATTTTTGAATCAGTCTTGTCAGTTTCCAATGGATCATTGGATCCTACTTTGGTAGAAATTTGGGTTTGATTTGTGATCAAAAGTTCACATGTTCCTTCAAAAGGTAAACAACACAAAGAAGAAAAATATTTCCGGCACACGTGACAAGATTGGGCGGCTCGTGCTGAAATGTTTCATAATTATACAGGGTCATTTGGAAAAGGGTACCATAGAAATACAATTTGTGAAATAACTTGAAAAAAAAAAAAAACAATATTAGGCAACGTACGGCCCTCAGTATTTTTTTCTTTTAGTATTGTTGTTTCAACACAGACATGTGGTAACCTTTGTCATATTGGCAATCTACTAGAGGGCAGGAAGGCGGCTTTCAAAGCATTTCTCTCCTAAGCTACAGTAAAGAATAATTATATGTATTTACAAGCGGGCTGTCGCCCGCTTTGCGGGCCGAGGCATGGCCGTGAAAGCAAAAAATCCTTTTTCGCCAATGGCAGGTGTTGTAGTGGGAATTTCGAAAAATCCCGTCTTATTGCACATCTAGACTATAAGACAAAGCTACCTACCAAATTTCAGCTTCCTAGGACTTACGGTTTGGGCTGTAGAGCGATGATCAGTCAGTCAGTCAGTGACTTTGACATTTATATATGTATAGAGATGTAGGTATTGTATTCGTCGAAAATTTAACTTACCCAAATTTTCACATTTCTCGACGAGTTATAGTTATTATATTAATTGCCTCAGAATAACAATAAAGTTGTTTTCAGTTTGTCCGTGCATAAGTTTGTGTGTTCATCGATATCTCGAGAACGGTAAGAGCTTAGATAATTAAAATTTGGTATGTAAGTTATATATACACCACTTGAACCACGAAACTTTTGATTAAGATAGGCCTCTTCGGGGCTGCAGAGCTGCGAAAAGTTGCCGCAAGGGCCTCTCCTTTATATTATTTAATAGAACCCGGCCCCAATTTATTTTGTTTGTTAAGGCCCCGGTATTTTGTTAAGGTCCCGCATGGACTAAAACTTAAAGCAATAATAATATCGCCTTATACTGCCCGATATGGGGTTTCACCTACCCAATTTTGACCTTTGAGTTCTGTCTTCTGACTTTTCCTTGTGGCGCACGAACTTATTTTAAAATCATAATTATATCTCTTTGTAAAAAGGTTGGCAACGCCGAAAAAAAAAAAACATTTCGCTTGCGGTGTTGCCATATTCCGGCCATCGAAATTCTTCAAAATGTTTTTTTCAAGATGGCAGATCAAATCCTGTCATTGAGTTTGTGAAAACTGAAAATTACGTGGTGATTTCATTTGATTAACCATTACAGAAAAAGTATTACAAATGTGATTTTTATTGAGGAATCATCCTCGTTTTACTATGACTAGTTTGCAATTTATAGTCCATCCTATTCCTGGTTCTGAAGATCAACTAAATGACAGGTAAACTTCGCCTCCTGACAAAAGTTCAGGAAACGTTTCCACTATCATGCTTTGCTTAGGAGTATTAATACAATTATCAATCAATCAATCCGTAATTAAACTTTCTGTTTGTATAGATATTCTCTTGAAAGAACCTTAAACCTATCTAAATCACTTTCCCAAATAGCTTCGGCCATTAAATTAACAACTAAAAGTGGGTAGGTCTGTCAGCCATATAGGCTTCAACTCTAGTTTAGGCTCTCATGACATTCACATACCTAAGCTCACGGCTTTAGAATAATAATAATATATGGTTGTGAATCTCTGGAAAATTCCTTTGAGATTAGAAGGATAACTTGGTGCACATCAATTTTTGACCTATATACCTATGTCTGGACTTGGGTTAGCTGGGGTAGGAGGTGCTGTGCTAACATTCAGTACTATAGACATGCATGGGTATTATCAGGAGTAGGTGAATAAGAAGTATCCCCCATGGTGTCTCAATCCTTTTTTTGAAAAATGGGAAACTATGTTAAAAGAGATGATATCACCAGAATATTATTTGAAGTACATTCTAGATCTGTGAAAAACATTAAAAACACAAATTAAAATTCTCATTATCTTCATATTACAATTCTTACTCAATTATTTAAAACGATTACAAGAAATAATTAAATTGAAACACAAGTTTTATCTATTAAAACATGGGGGTTGTGTTATACCCTGTTCATGGTTGGGTCTATATAAAAACATATTGATATCTTGTGGTTATCATTTGAGAGTGAGATGAAAGGGGTAAAATATGCTCAAAGACAAAGAACATTAGGAATGTCTTTAAATATAGACCCCAGTAAATAATTCAATGGTTATCATTTGATTGACCAATGTAAAACAGTCACAAAGAGCTATCTCATCCAGGGTAGGTGAGAAATGTGGACAAAATGTCAAAATTTTATGATGATTCATTTCAAAGTTTCATAATATTATATAATTTGTTAGAGTATTGTGGTTTTATAATGGAAGTGTTAGCAGTGAGGCTTTATTTATTGTATTTGCTGAAAATTAGGAATTTCATTTTAACTATTTATTCAACTATTTATTCAATTGGTTCCCAAGCAAACTCATCAAATTGATGTCATAATGTTATCCATCATGCATGATATACATACTTGTGAGGCTCTGAAGAGACTAGCTAGCTGATAATTCCTGAAGAGACTAGCTAGCTGATGGAATTTGTTATAGAATTGAAATGTAATGTAAAGTAAAAATATCCAATGATGTTTTCCTGCATCAAGTCATTCAAAAGGAAAAGCTGAGATAAAGTGTGTTGGGTCTACAGTATTGATGCTCCTGAAATACCCTGTGTTACAATTTTATGTTTCTCCAAGTCAAGTTAAGTTAGGTTCAGACAGACACATGAAAGTGAAATTTAGCATAAACTAAGGGGCAAAATCCCAAAGTAAAATTATAAGTTAACTCAATGATCATTTGCCTCAATTTTTAAACTGGCTTTTAACTTGTAGAAGGATTGTGACACAAGGCAGATAGTAGTTTGTTCATGACATCAAAATATATAATAATAATATTTGAAGGCATTTTCTTTAAAACAACTGTTTTGCAAATGGTAAAAAAACAGGCTCTGACTTCTCTGAAAATTAATATTTAAAATCTATTTCTAAGCTAGTTCTACTGTCATAAATTATATCTAAGTGATGGTCTCTAGGTAGCCATTGTTGACTTGTCATGAACCATATATTTTTATGTGCAATCAATCATAATGAAAATTTGAGCTTTTTCTTTATAAGCTATTATTACCTCTTGGGAAAACAGCAATCTACCCTGGCAAGTTTTGGTTGGCGAAGTTATCTGTGTGTAGTTAATAGCTGTGTAGTAAGACACTGGTCTTCTCCCTGTTGAATGTCGACCAGTCACAGTTTAAAATATACTTAGCTCAGGGACATTGATTGACTTTGATTAAAATGTTAACTGTGATAATATGATGCAAGACCTAATTGTTGTAAAATGTTCATAGAAAATTTGCTGTTTTTTTAGATCAGCTAGTCAAAAGGTTTAATAATAATGAATCATCACCATGAAGTTTGGATAAGTCCAAGCTATATTCATCAATAAATTAATTCAAAGTTTATTATCAACTAAAGTTTACTATTGATTTCCCTGTACCTACCATGAGACAATGTGAAATTAACTCTTAGCTAAAACAGACATACTTCTTGATTTTTGAATATTTCCCCAAAATAAATAAAAATATTCTAGAAGCAGTAGAATTCTATAAATGATTCTAAATATCTTCAATTCACTTTCAGATCACATATGGCACTCTGCCTCTCATCCACAGTCATCATTTCTATGACACCTAAAAAGTAATGTGCTGTCAGAACATGATTTTTTTGGGGTGTACCCAATTGATTAAGTAGTTTTGGGCTTAGACTGCCAAACCCAATTAGGTTTTTGGGAGAATGCAAAATGAAAGAACAAGAAGAAACTTAATTGATTAAAAATGTGAATCTTACTAGGTACATAAGTTAATATAGAAAAGAATGATTATCCGACCATTTACAATTCATAGTTTCAATTTTTTTAAATACTTAATATGTGTGTGTGTGTGTTTATACACAAATTCAATATTTTTCTATTTTTTTCCTGATTCCAGACTAAAAGAAGTTGCGGACAGAATCAACCGCTATGGGGACCCAAGTGCAGTTCCAGCATCTCTCAACTCACTCAAGGTTGGGGTGCAGCGAATTGCAGTGGGACCCAACCACTTTGCCCTTCTCCTTGAGGATGGGCGAGTGTGTCGTGTTGCCTTCTCCATCATTTCAGACCGACTTGACCTGACTAAGACAGATCCCAACAAGCCGTAAGTTATTGTGCCTTGATGTTTTTGAAATGTAAATCTCTACACCTCATCCATTTTGTATACAAGAGAGACACACTCATGCATGAGCTGAAATAAAATAGCAGACTTGCGGACAATTGCATGATTACTAATAGACAGATTTAATCTTAGACTTGACAAGCAATTTCATACACAATCCATTGGCTAATGGCCCATCATGTTCAAGAATTAATCAGTCTGTTAGTGACTATGCAATTCATAGTTGGTTTTTTACCCTAAAATTAATATGTTCTAGTCACAATCTTTACAAAATAAAAATAATTATTTTAATTTCTCTTGCAGATCCAAAAGCTCTGGAGGTGCTGGCTTGAGTAGTGGTGGGGGTGGAGGAGGTGGGGGTAGTGGTCCTGGCGGGGGAGGAGGAGGTGTGGGAGGTGGTGGCAGTAGACGCACCATGTCCCGTACTATAGCACGGGTCATGCGCACGTCACAGACACCTTTTCGAGGTGCTCCCGGGAGAACTACCACAGGTGGGTTTGATGCTTAGATAACAGCTCAAAACTAGCTCTTTTAAACTTACATAATTTTTGTTATTCTGTTAAACGTTTCTTAATTATTTAAATATAACAATCTTTCAGCTTATAAGTACCCTAGACAACTGCTGTCATAATAAGGACTTTAGCAGCCCCCAGATAATGAAAAAATTGAACCTTAGATCAATGTGTATTGAAGTGTGATATTAATTGTTTAGGGTATCAACCATATTGCTGGCATATTTTTAATATGGATTATCAATGCAATATTTATTTTATAATTTATATTATACCTATAATATAATTATATTATTATATTGCTTTACTAGGGGTTGCTTTAGTCCTTTTTAGGGGTATATTATTACTCCCCAGTTGGACTGATTCATATTGTTGTTATCACAAATTATTTTTGGGGTATATTTTTACTCCCAGTTGGACTGATTCATCTTGTTGTTATCACAAATTATTTTTCATATTTATCATTTTTTTATTTTTCTATTTAAAAATGTACTCAATAACAGTACTTTTGTTTTCTTAGATAAAAAAAATAACTTCCTGTTTGTTTATGATTTTATTTTGTAACCATATTACTATTTTTTCATTTCAACTTTTCTATATTATATGTATGGTTTTTTTACACCTCACCATGGAATCCTTCAATTTCTGTCAGCCAAATGAGGCAATAACTGACACGTTTGACTTATCAATAGTATTGTTGTTATACAGGGTATCCCCTCATATCTCAAGAGCAACTGAAAATATGGGAAAACACAAAAAATTGGGGGATAGGTTTTTGCAACAACAAAAAATTGCCTACAGCACCCCAGTCAGGCTGGTCATGGATCAACTTAAAAGCTTAAATATAATGTGGTATATCATGTGGCATATTGTTTTACAGGTCACATTGAGGGAAGTTCAACTTACTCTTCACGAGCTGGTGACAGTAAATCGTGAAAGGGTTTAGAAAATTGGAAAAAGTACACATTTTAGGAGAAGACATTAATCAAATTGTATTTATACTCAAATAAATAAAGAGGTGCTTTGTTAAACTGTTGGCATAATGGGACTACCTGTCTTGCGCTGACAGTCTAAATAAAGCACTACTTATACTTATTAATCCAACTTGTTATCACATAATTTTTTCCTCATAACTAACAGGGGTATACCCGATGTTCATCTCACTAGGTTGCAGTGTTATATGGAGTTTCAAATGAAACTTTATTTATTTATTTTTTTACACTTAATTAATAGGACATATTATATTATATAACACAAATAATTACAAATTAAAATACAATGTAATAGAAGAAAAAAATAAAGAATAAATAAATAAATATATACATGATATATGTCCTAACTAAAGATTGGCAATACATATTATACAGGGTGGACCAAAAAAACGTTTACACCCGTTAATGGTAGATTACTGACGACATTTCCAGGCCGGATCTGCATTCCGTTTTTTCGGATTCGCCTTCGTAACTGCACAAAGTGATTTTTTGCAACTTTCCGAAAAAGTCCGACTTTGGCTTATTCTTCAGGTCAGTACTTTTTTCGTGTTTAAGATGAGTTGATTCTGAACATTTTTGCAGAAAGCCAACAAAATTTCGATGTTTCTAGCTACACTACTTTGTTCTTTACGATTTGGTTTGTCATATTTTTTTACACCTGAACAGAAAAAAACACCCAAAAAAACTTTTTTACTAAATAAAACACTCGACATTTGTCCGAACAAATTTTGGCACAGACATGGGCAAGTTTGATAAAAGTTGGCGGCCGCCCCGAGGATGCTAAAAAATAATTTTACGATTTTTTATCACGTGATCTTCTGGGAAAAATTATTAGATGTTTGCCAAAAACTCTTCAAAAATCCTAAGAGTTTTCTAGCTGTAGACTGTGTAAGGGCGTCTTGTATTGTTTACAAAAATTGTTTACATTGCTTTTTTGAATACCGCGGTCTCACATGCCTTCATCAGCCAGTTTAGGAAAATTCAAATGATAAATTTCGTGCTTCTCAGATTGTCAGTGGTGGTAGCTAGATGAGGTAGTGCTAAGAGTGTTAGTCGCATGACCGAGGTTCAGTTCTCGGCGGTCAATATTATTTTAATTATCAAAAAAATCTGATGGAATATTTTATTGATACCTGTATCTGACCTGTTGTAACACCAACAACTTATGGTTTTTTTTGGGGGTAATACTATCTGTAAATTGAGTTATATCAGATACTATTGGTATCACAATACACATAATTATTATTCATGTAAGCCCCTGAGAGACTGCCTTGATAATGTAAGGATGGTTTGTTTTTCTTATGTTTCAATACGAGAGAAAAAAAAACTATCGAATTTTCCAAACGAAAATAGAGTTTATGAAATAAATCCAGGTAAATATGTAGGTAGGTTCTTCTATCATTAACAATACTAATTAAATAACAAATATTTACTGATTGCCAACTCTTAATAGAAGTCTTGAAAAAAACAAGATAATATTTTGTAAAATTAATAAACTTTTGCAGTCTTTATTATGTTTTATACTATTTTGATATAAGCAAAAAGGTATTTAAAAAAACATTTTGTGTTAGTATGTTCAATGAGAAACGATTAGAAGCGCACGATTAGCTCAGTGGTAAGCTAGTCCACCAGTGGCGGCTCGTCGGGTGAAGACACTGAAGACATTTTCACCTAATTTTGAACAGTGAAAACACTACTCATAATCCCTTGAACATGGCACAATTGATCCAACTCAAAGAAAAAAAAAAAAAAAAAGAGTAAGCTTTGTGTAAAATAGATCAATGCTGCTTAACATTTCATGTTACTTTCCAAGGAGAACACCAAATGTGAAGACAATTCGAAATTGTCTTCAGTTGTCCTTGAATCAACCAATCAGAGTTGAGTATTTCCAAGTAGGTATCATGAAATATTAGGCAAGAACTATATCTATGTAATATGCTACTGAGGACAGTCTTCAGTTGTATTCAGTTTACATTATCTACACGACCTCATACGAAATGTCACGAAGCCACCATGTGCGATGTCATGTGTTTTTGATATTAACATTGTTGCCAGTAGCATTATGCCAGACCTAGGAAACCAGTCAATGATTTAGCCTCCCATATCTAGCACAATCTTGTAATATTAGAAAAAAAAAAATAATAATAATAACGTAGGCGTTAGGAAAGCAGGATTTTGTGTCAGGAATTTTGGATATTATTTCTCATTTTTTGGGTTCTAGTTTTGTACATAGTTACTAAACGATAGCCGATACCAATAAATTTTAACTATTTATGTATCTTGTCAACTATAGTCTTAAAAAGGACATCTCGATTGAAGTCAAATCTCGGAGATAATTATTTAATGTAGGTACCGAAATTGAGCCAAATAAGATAATCTGGTATCTAGTTGTTCCAAGAAGTTTTTAAATAGGGACAATGGTGGTCCTGTTTAAGATCCTGACTATGGAACCACTTTAAAAAAAATCATGAAATTAGACGTGTTGAAATGAAATTCTCAAGAGAAAATTCTGTTCAGGCGGTGTAGTATTATTTTTTTAAATAAATATACGTCTTACATGATTTGAGGGATTTCTTTAAATTTAAAATATAGCTCTTGAAGTTTGTAGAAATTTAGCTATGAAATTAACTTGGCAACATTGTATCTCTTATCTTTAGAATGTAAACAAAACACTTTTCAAATTTTATTAGATTATTTTCAAATCTTCTCAACGGTAATTAAGTGACTTTTAATTGGTGTAACTAGTTAATAAAGTTATTTCCCAGTATTTGATAGTTTGATACAGGATAGAAACATTATTCCTACCTGATCTGACCTGTGCTTTTCATAATAAGTTGAATATGAAGTAGCTATGTACTTCTTTCAGTGTCAGAAATAACATTATAATTATGCAGGTTGCAGGTAGCTAAGCACACAGCTTCCAGTGAAGTACTTAAAATTATAAGGCAATATCTGTGTTTTTCATAAATAGTCATTTAAACATCAATGGTAACACAAATTTAAGCTGATTTTATATTTGTAGTAAGTATGTTTTCTTAGATTTATTTTGTAATCTGGTGGTGGATTTTCTTCCAGTTTTGGATTGTAATTTTTAGTCTTCAACTAACTTTCTTTCCTTCCCAGTTCTAACCCCTCTTTAAAATGTTGTACCTACCTATCTACTGAGGTATAATCCTAATATTTTTATTTTAATTCCTTTTTACCATCTTTTAGTTAATAATTTTAATAAGATGAATAATTAATAACAACATTTCAAAGAAACAATGAGATTCCCACAAAATCATGGGGTTCAAACATTAAATGTAACCCCATTCAGATTAAGAAGTAATGAGGATATGAAAGATATTATGATTACTGGATGTCCAATTTCTAACCACCACTAAAAAAGTAAAGCAAATGCCTGCCCCACAGCCATACAGTTCAAGCCTGAATGGCTTATGAAAAATGAATGGCTGTGTACCAGCTCAAGTGTTGACAAATTGTTCTGCTGGCCTTGTTTATTTATTAAGTACCAAGTGTTTCTCCAAAAAAAGTACCTATAAAAACTTATATGATGCAAAACTGGTATGAGAGAAAATCATGCTTTGCAGGGAAACAGCCATAACTTACAATGGGCTGTGTTTATGAGACCATATTTAAGAACTAAGATCTGATAAATTAATAATTTTATTTTTTCAATACTTCTGGGTATAATTTGTCTTCACCTAGTCTTGAAGTCAGGAGCCGCCACTGTAGTCCACCCGGTCCGAATGTCAGAGCCAGCAAAAAAATCATGACTACAAAATAAAAAAGACTGTTGCCAGCCAGCGTCGATGGCATGTTGAATACACCGGTTCCCTTCAGAACACCGAAGTTAAGCGACATCCAGCGAGGTTAAGACTTGGATGGGTGACCATTCAAATTCTAATTCTCGTGACGCTGGCTTTTCCCGGCCCCACTCAGGCTGGGTGAGGTCAATGTGAGTAGCAGGTTTGTGAGTTTCCTGCGAATGGAGGGTAAAACCCCCGTCGTGATATGACCATGGCAGTTGAAAGCGACGTTAAACCCCACTTAAAAAAAAGACTGTTGCCATTTTTTATTTAGCCATAGTACACACTATGGATTCTCCTCACACAAATTTTTGAAACCAATGACAAACCGATTACTTTAGTACCTTAGTTCTAACTCAGAACTGTCCCTCTACCTTCTTGCCTTTCTCTCTCTTTCTCCCTTCTCAATTCCCTCAGAGGAACTGTTGGAAGTGGCGTCCACC
The DNA here is from genome assembly GCA_024516035.1 of Bactericera cockerelli. Lineage (NCBI taxonomy): Eukaryota > Metazoa > Arthropoda > Insecta > Hemiptera > Triozidae > Bactericera > Bactericera cockerelli. The sequence goes on along the minus strand of CM044964.1, from coordinate 15,235,500 downwards.
TTCCTGGATGCAAAGGTTGAACCTCTTCATCATGTTCCGTCGAATGTTGCGGAAGATTCCAGGTTTTTCTGTCAGGTCATTTTTTTTTTTTTTTTTTTTTTTTTTGGGTTTAACGTCGCTTTCAACTGCATGGTCATATCACGACAGTCAGGTCATTGAATGCCAACAGGATTCTTGCTACCAGATTCTGCTACTCTTGCGTCTCCACTGGTATTTCGTAAACTATGTTTTTCACGTCATCCCAAATGTTCCTCTTGGCAACTCCATATGCTAAATGCGTATCTGCCATTTCAGCATCCGAATTATAATAATGTAACTTGTACTAAAAAAACTCGAGAATTTAAAAGATAATATTTCATAGAACGCAGAAAAATATGCTTGAAAACTATCATCGAGAAACAAACAATCATTCATTTGACTGGCCTCTAATTAATTCCAAGGAAAATAATTATCAGACATAAATAGCTAATTACTCTTTGAGTACAAGACGACTCTACACGGTCAACACTTTTAAGATTTTGAAAATCATTTTTTGAGACTTACCTGGTTTGTTTACCCAGAAGTTCACGTGATAAAAAATCGTAAAATTATTTTTTAGCATCTTTGGGTTGGCCGCCAACTTTTATCAAACTTGCCCATGTCTGTGCCAAATTTGCTCGGGCAAATCTTGAGTGTTTCTAAGTGTAAAAAATTTACATGAGAATTTTTTTTCTATTCAGGTGTCAAAAAAGATGCCAAACCAAACCGTAAAAAACAAAGTTGTGTAGCTAGAAACATCGAAATTTTGTTGGCTTTCTGCAGAATTGTTCAGAATCAACTCATCTTAAACAGGAAAAAAGTTCTGATCTGAAGAATAAGCCAAAGTCGGACTTTTTCAGAAAGTTGCAAAAAATCACTTTGTGCAGTTATAAAGGCGAATCCGAAAAAACGGATTGCAGATCCATCCTAGAAATGTCGTCAGTAATCTACCATTAACGGGTGTAAACGTTTTTTTGGTCCACCCTGTATACGACACAAATAATTACAACTTAAAATACAATATAATAGAAGAAAAAAAATAAAGAAAAAATAAATAAATATACATAATATTATATGTCCAGACTAAAGGGCGGGGTTATTGCCTTTTATTTATTTATTTTATTTATTTACACTTTATTTT